>JAANYP010002217.1:1703919-1748919 GCA_020465985.1 Centrapalus pauciflorus | reverse complement strand
TTATGCATCGAGAACCTTGAGGAACTTTTGTGCATCAGATAATCTACCAAGAGTGCACAAAGGGCATTTAGGGAAAACTAAATATATGATAATTAATTTATTTCTAAAAGTCATTAAAAGATAATTAGGAGTTACATTTTGAATTAAAATATCATATTAACTACATTCCTAATTTTTCTCCCCATTTCTCTCTCTCTCTCTCTCTATCTCTCTAATCTTGTTCTTCATGATTTTCATAGTGATGATGATTTGAAGACGAAGATTAACGATGAAGGACGATGACGATGAACATGAACAAGAGCCGATGATGATTATGAAGAACACGATGCATAGATAGATGATGAACGATGAATAATGATGATGCATAGATGGATGATGAACAATAACGATGCATAGATGGATGATGAACGATGAACAACGAAAAATGATGATGCATAAATGGATGATGAACAATGACGATGTATAAATGAATGATGAACAAGTTGAACACGATGCATAGATGAATGCAAAATATGAACGACGAACACGATGCATAGATGAATGATGAACAAGTTGAACACGATGCATAAATGAATTTGTGTATTTTTTTTGTTAAATGCGTCTTTTTTGAATACGATGTATAAATAAACATGAATAAGGATAAAATGCATCGATCTCCATCATCTTTTTTTGAAATTTGTGTAATTTTTGTTAAATTTGGAAATGTATCATTGAATTTATTTAGCATTTATTATTTGATTATTTGTTGAAATATTAAATTTAATGAGGTATGCACATTCCTCAAAATGCCCTTCCTTGTTTGTTTTTATAATGCACAAGATGCATAAAATTGTTCAGCTATTTACCCTTTTACCATTAATCTAATCCATACAATTTTTTGATCTAATGGATCATATGGGTTCTTTTGTATCTCGGTGCATAAAAGTTCTCAATTGAAACCCCCTCTATATATATATATATAGCTAGGCAATCTCGTCTCCAACACTTGAAATGGTGTGTCATAATATTCACGTGACATTATATACTTCAACAAGAGTTTAAAGTATGTGACGTGCATGCAAATGTTCTTTTTGTTATTAATAAAAATAATAAATTTCATATATAGTACGTATATAATCAATCATGAATATATATTAATTAGTTTTCTTTGCATATAATTTTTCTTATATACTTTTGTCACATCAACTAATTAATAATTGCTAATACAAAACAATAGATTAATTAAAAGATATACAGCTGCTTAAGTGTACAACATATAATTAGTAGAAGTTAATTAGAACTAATTAATTGAGTTTTTTTTTTTTTTTTTTTTTTTGGTAGCAGAATTGAAAAGGTGTAATGGATATTGATCTAAAACGATTAAGATGCAGAAAGTATTATTATCTAGAATATGAGTCAAATAAAACGTTTAATAAATGATAACGAAATTAAATGTGATGTAAATTTGTAAATATATATAAACTTTATATTTAAGAACAAATATAGCAGTTACAATTAGTACAATGGTACGTTATAAAGACTGAATTAGTACGTACAATGGTTACATTAATTTTACAATGCTAATTACTCGTACTATATATCAGGTAATATTAATTTCCTAACTATACGCGCGAGATCAAAAACCTCAATAATATCGACCCAATTAAATATGCTTTAAAAAGTTGATTAATCTCTCTCAATATGCATGGTTTCCTTTCTTTGTCTTTTAATAAATCATTTTAAACTTTATCAAAAAAGTCATTCTCATCATCATTTTATTCTCCTTGGAAAAACGCAGTCTTTATCCGTGACTCTTGCAGAATTACACCAGAGAGAGATTGAGAGAAAGGAGTTGTTGGAGTCAGCAACGTCGATCGATGGTTGCGATCATTGCATACAAAGAAACCAAAATTTATTCGATTATTCCATTGGGTGGTTAATACTTGCCATGAAGTTCTTTGATCATTCACTTTGATCTTTTAGGGAACCTTTACGAACCATTTAATAGGTGATCGTCATGAGTACTAATGAAAATAAGCTTTTATATATACTAGCTAGACCGATCCTAATGATTTTCATGCTCAGCACGAGATAAAATGATATATATAATGCCTTTTAAAATAAATTAAACATACAACATACTATGTTTATAAATAGGTTTAAAACATACTCAAGCTCAGTGGGCGGATCTAGGAAATCCGCACGTTGGGGGCAGTGTATAAGTGTCACTACAAACAAAATGTTATTTAATGACACACGAAAAGTGTTGTTAAAAGTCAAAAAAGTGTCACTATAGGTGTCAAAAATTTTTTACATACACAACAAAAAAAGTGAGTATAGATACATAGTGACTATAAATGTATGTGGATATAGATCTTAAGTATTTTTATGACAGAATTTCCGTGTAACTAATTTAAAAAAATGTAGATAAAAGAATGTTCCAGAACATAATAGTGTGTGTTCATCATTTTTGTGTCACTAAAAGCGTGTGTTATTAAATGACACTTTTCTTGTAGTGTGTTCATCGTTTTCATCACGGGGATCCTTATTCTTGCCCGGTTCTTCCATTTATAAAATTTCAACCGATTCAACTAGTTTAACCGTAACAACTTATCAATTAATTTAACCTACTAAAAGATCATAATAGTTAATATAATAACAAAAATTCACAGATATGATTTTAGCGATTCCAATGTGATTTTAAAATGAAGAACATAGGACCATGCACATATGATTTTAACCCATTAAACATAAACCTTTATCCTAAATAAGTGATGTTAACACTTAAAATAAAACAAAATAATTAACTAGTATATATTATATAATTACGTGATTTGTGGGGAATCATAATTCTTTTTTTGGGCCTAAGGTAAATTAATCTTAACTCTTTTTTAACCGGTTGAGGGCCTTCTCCTTGAAAGGTTGAAGATCTCTTCATAAATGAACCGTGGGATTACAAATACATACCCTAAAATGACATTGAAATTACATGTTTACTACCAAAGCATTGGGGGCACTTCCCCCTGAAGAATATGTAGCTCCTTTCCTAATCAAGTGATAGATTTAATCAGTACAAGAGTATACCAAAAAATTTTAAACAAACATATCGAGGCATTGACCATTAGTCCATCACTCCATCTCAATTGCATGTCATTTAACCCATTTCATTTGCCCATTTGAAATGGTAAACATCAAGAACCCACAAACATTACAACTAGAAAATTAATCTTCAAAAAAAAAAATAGAGACAAAATATAAAGCAGGAGACATAATTAAAAAAGTAAGAGAGATTATGCATTCTACTGAAGGATGGAAAATTAATGAGTTTTTTACTTTTACCAAAATACCATTTTATAATTAAAATTTTGATTTTTTTAATAAGCATTGATTTTTTTAATTTAATGCTTAGACTAGTTCATTTAGACTTCAAACACAACACACACACACACACACACACACACACACACACACACACACACATATATATATATATATATATATATATATATATATATATATATATATATATATATATATATATATATAGGGGTGGGTTCAATGGAGAACTTAACGCATCGAAGAACCTTAGAGAATCACAATGCATCGCTAGAAAATCGTAATGCATCATGCAGAAAGCGATGCATCGAGCGGGAATTTGATGCATCACGTTGAAATAATGATGCATCACGCGGGAATTGTGATGCATTTGTGGTGGTGCATGGAGGTTCTTCGATGCATGGAGGTTCATCATGCGGGAATTTGATGTATCACGCGGGAATTTAGTGCATCACGCAGGGAATTTGATGCATCACGCGGAAATTGTGGTGCATTTGTAGTGGTGCATGGAGGTTTTCCGATAAATGTTGGTTTTCCATTGAATCTCCCTATATATATATATATATATATATATATATATATATATATATATATATATATATATATATATATATATATATATATATATATAGTCAGTTTCAGTTGAGAACTTTTATGCATCTGAAAACCACTATATAACCATTAAATCTGGTGCATTGAACATGTTTACATGTGATACAACATATCTGATGCATATGTCAGATGCATATTAGAAATGGTAGTTTCAGGGGGGAAAAAATATCGTCAAACTTATTTTAATTTTATATTAAATTTAATATTTTAACAAATAAATAGATACAGTGAATGTTATATAAACTTAATTGATACACTTTCAAAATTAACAAAATGTACACATATAAAAAAAGAATGAGATCTTGATACATCTTCGTTTATCACCCTTGTTCATTCTAACTTTCAAACAACGGTGGTCACTAAAAAAATCAATTGTACACGTTATTTTTACACGCTTTTAGCAAGTGCGTAAAAAGTTTTATGTTTATTCACACTTATAAGAATGTAAAAATTAGTTACAATTACAAGTGTGGAGTTTTTATACTCAGATATGTATATAAAAAAAGTTTGTAGATATAAATGTGGACAAACTAATAATTTGTCCACGCTTAAAAGTATGAAAATCAATTTGTCACATTTAATTTGTCCACATAAAAGGAAGCGTGACAAAATTGAGTGTGACAAATTTATCTCTAAACTTTCAAGTGTGAAAAAATTAAAATTTATTCACACACATACATGTGAACTTTTTTCTCTATGATTATAAATGTGGTAATTAGGATGATTAAGTATATATTTTCACATTTACTAGGGCAATAATTTTAAACACATTTATAAATGTAGAAAATTTACTAAATAAAAAGCGTGTAAAAATTGTGTGAACAAATGACATATTTGTTGTAGTGGATGCACAACACATTAGTTCATCGTTCTAACGACGCCGATGCACAACATCTTCATATTTGTTCATTCAAACCTTCAAATGTTTCATCACCGTGAAAATCAAACCATTTTTGTTCATTTAAACCCCCGTGAAAGTCAAGAACTCTCACTGTCAAAATCGAGGGGCGGCCAAGAGATGAGGAAGAGAAGGAGGAGGTCAAACACAGAGTGAGAGAGGGCGTGTGTGTAATGCATCTGGAAAACAAAGGAGAACCACAAATGCACCACAATTCCCGCGTGATACATCATGATTCCTGCGTGATGCATCACCTGATCCATTGGTAAACTCATGTGTGAGAACTCAACAGACTCGATTCTATATGTAATTCGAAATTTGAATTTGGTTAGGTTGTTGGTTTGAAAAGACATGGCGTAATTTTGTTTATATAACGTCAACTAAAAGATCAATCTGTGAAAATATAACAATGGAGAATGTTTGTTGTGATTGTCGAGATTTAATTACGAATCGTTGTTGTGTATAAATTTTGATATCGATATCATATCGTACGCTAACTACTTTACATATGTTGTTTTTTTCTTGACTCGATTGTCCACTTAACATCGACTTCTACTTTAGTATAATCGTACATTGAAACATGCACACTATAAGAATCCAACCCATCATTATTTGTGATAGCTCCATTTCCTTTTCCATGTTTTCTTTTCTCATAATATCAGAGATATAAAAAAAAATCATTATTTCTTTTTGTTTTACTTCATATTAATTCAAATTGTTGTAGTCGGTTACTTGGTTTAATCACCAGGAAGACAGCTAGCTAGATAACAAATGCACACATATATAATTATAACGGGGATTATTTAAAAACCATTTAATAAAGTGCGCACACATACATATGATGAGGATTATTTAATAAGCAAGCACCGTGTGTGTGGTAGGCTTTTGATAAGAACTAGGGATGTGTGAAATGATCGAAAAACCAAACTAAAATTGGAATCGAACCGGAACTAAAACCGATTTATAACATTTGGTTCGGTTATCAGTTTTTATAATCTTTAATTTTTCGGTTATCGGTTATTCGGTTAACGGTTCTGCGGGTATATCCATTTTTTCGTGCATAGAACCGATAATTTGAAAAGCTCATAACATGCAAATCAAGAAATGATTTAAAAACCCACAATGTGAAAACCGAAAAAATTAATAGTTGGAACAATATTTTAAGATGGTGAAACAATCTATCTATAAATACTATTAAAAAGGGTAACTAAATTGCCACTTGTCATCTTCTCATGATACCAAGTGGCATCCTCTACTAATGATAAATGTTAATTACTATTTCAAGATTAAATTAAAAATCTTAAATCAAAAAGATAATATTATGATTAGATACTTAAATCCCACAAAATCATAACAAACAACATTTAAAAGATTTTTTTGATTAAGAATTATAATAATAAAAATAATACTAATAATAAACTTAAAATATATTAATGTTTAGTTTTTTTTGGTTCAAAAAGTTTGAATATTAATTTTTAACTTTAAGTTTTTATAGTCTTAAAAAACCAAATTTATTAAAGTTATCTGTGTAATACACGGGTTAATAAACTAATATAAATTATATGAAAATATTATGATCGACACTTCTCTTATTCTATTTTTATGTTTTTTGTTCATATCTTGTTATAATAGATATTAGTATATATGTTTTTTAATTTTCGGTTCTAATCGGTTCCATAACCGAAATACCCGTATTATAACCGAACCGGAACCGAAACCGCATTACAATTATTGGTTCGGTTATCGGTTCTTACAATCTTTTATAATTTGTTTCGGTTAAATCGGTTCCGGATCGGATCCAAAACCGTTTACATTCCTAGTAAGAACAGTTGATCTTACCGTAAGAACTCCTAAATTCACAAAATTATATAGAAAATGCATAAATTTAAATAAAAAAAATCACAAACATGAACAAAAAATCATAAATTTCACGGTCAAATATTTGTGCATATTCTATATAAATTTAAAATGAAAAAAATTCACAAACTTATGTAAAAAAAGTGTGCATTTTTTTTTACATTTGTGCATTTTATAATTCTTACGGTAATAACGATTTTACCGGAATACAACGATCATAGATACATACATATAAAAGATAATATAATATATTTATTATTTTTAATATCTGTAAACTTTAATAAGTAATTACTATATCTACTATTTGACATTATTCAAAAATGTTATTTGTCGTTATTATCTATTTAACACTTGTTAAGTTTTAGTAAATTTAAAAATAAACATAAAAAGATAATCTATAATTCTATAATCTATTTATAAACTAACTTTAAACAACATTTACGAAGTACAAAATTAAAATTATATAAATATATTATATAAATTTAAGATAAAAATTTAAAACAAATAGCATTATATTTAATTAAAAGAGAAAAAATATAATATTAATAAAGACAGGGGCGGACCCACGCCTATGCTATAGGGGGCAACCGACCCCAAGAAATTATTGAATTTGCGCGTTATGTATATAGCTAAAAAAATTTGCCCCCCATGATTTTTACGTGGCGTTTGGTTCGCAGAATGTTTTAAAAGGAATTGGAATCTGTTAAGGAATTGGAATCTGCAAGGAATTGGAATTGGAATCCAAATCATGTTTGGTTTGCTAAAAATGAATTTGGAATCCAATGTCATAATTCGTTGGTAGGGTAGGATGGGATGGATGGGTAGAGATGGATAAGTCTCTAAGGTAGGAATAGGATGAGATGAATATGGATAGGGAGGGTGGGTGGATGAGGGATGGGTAGGTGGGTAGGGGTAGGTAGGTGGGTAGGGGTAGGTATGGTGGGTAGTAGATAAGAGTAGGGTGGATAGCGTAGGTAGGGTAAGGGTAGGTGGGTTGGGTGGGCAACGTATGACGGATGATGGATGAGGGATGGGTAGGTGGGTAGGGGTAATTATGGTGGATAGTAGGTAAGAGTAGGTTAGACAACGTAGGTAAGGTAGGGGTAGGTGGGTAAAGTGGGTGGATGGGGTAGGGTAGGGTAGGGTAAGGTGGGTGGGTATGGGTAGGTATGGTGGGTAGTAGGTAAAAAGTAGGTTGGATAGCGTAGGTAGGGTGGGTGGGTCGGGTCGGGTGGGTAATGTATGATGGATGAGTGATGGGTAGGCGGGTAGGGGTAGGTATGTTGGGTAGTAGGTAAGAGTAGGTTGGATAACATAGGTAGAGTTGGGGTAGGTGGGTGGGATGGGGTAGGGTATGGGTGGGTGGGTAATGGTAGGTATGGTGGGTAGTAGGTAAGAGTAGGTTGGATAGCAAAGGTAGGGTTGGGGTAGGTGGGTTAGAGGTGGGTGGGATGTGGTAGGGTAGGGTAGGGTGAGGTGGGTATGAGTGGGTGGGTGGGTGGGTGGGTAGGTGGGTGGGGTAAGACTTGACATGGTGTAGTGTAGTGTGTTAAACGTAAGGGGTATTTTTGAAATCAACCACTTTCTGTTTTGATGAGGAATTGAATTTCATCCATTGTGTGAAGGAATGTTATTTTCCTTCATTCATTGGAAAATTTCAATTTTGATGGAATCCAATCCCTTAGAGTAAATATATCGTTGGAATCCTCTCGCACGAGTCTTGATTTTCGGAGCTGCATTCGTGTCCGCAGGTGCAGGCGTATACGAGTTCAATGGATTTTGCCTTCGGGGTCCAAGATTTGCACCCCCACCTGCGCGCTGGTAGGCATTGGAGTAAAACCACAAACAATCTTGTCATGGCTTTAAACACTCCTCCTTATAAACCCACTTTGGTTTCCATCTTCCTTCCTATGTGGGACTCAAGTTCTTCCACTAGAAGGAGTTTCATTCATTTCAAACATCAATCTTTGAGCATTGATATCATCTCATTTATCTTAGCTCCGTTTTGAACGTTTTCTTTATATCGTTGGAATCCTCTCTTCAAGGAGAATACACACTTACAAAATATTAATGATATATTTCACAATAATATATAATTATATTTGGTCCAAAAACATGGAAAATACATTTTTTTTTTCTTTGAAAAATTTACACTTTTTTCCAACACCTACACTATTAAATTCCGACCCCTATAAAAAAAATTTCTGGGACCGCCACTGAATAAAGAACATATATTTTAACTATTTAGTAGAATGATAACGTCTCAAATATTAAAAAAAACTTTTATTAATGAAAACATAATTCATTTTTGCTTCCAAACCTGCCAAACACCATTATTTGAATTCCAACACCAAAACTAGTCTTGTCCGATCTGACTTTGGTTCTGTTGATCCGAATCAACTTAATTTTGCACAACCGTAATGTTTAGGTAGAAAATGTAATGGTTAATTATAATTTACTTTATATACTTGATCTAACTTAATTGTATATTTTTTATAGGGTTAATATCGAAAAAAATCCAACCATCTTTTCTCATTTTATCGATTAAGTCCCTAAACTTTTTTTTTCGATTGTTAAATCCCTAAACAAACTTTGTCTTATCTAAACCTATGTAAATGACTGGTTCATCAGGTAAACATACCATTAACACTACAAGAAAAGTGTCATTTAGTGACACATGATTTTAGTGACACAAAAATAAGTATCACTATATTTTACTTTTAGTGACACTTATAAAAAGAGTAGGTATAGAGCTATTTTTTACCCACACTTTTTCTTTTTTAGTGACACAAAAATTTTGTCACAAAATACTTGAGGCCTATACTCACATACTTTTTTAGTCACTAAATATCTATACCCACTCCACTTTTACCCACTCTTCTTTTTGTCAAAAAAGTGTCACTATAAATATCAAAATCTTTTACCTACACAACAAAAATACTGGGTAAAAGTGGAGTGGGTATAGATATTTAGTGACTAAAAAAGTGTGTGGGTATAGGCCTCAAGTATTTTGTGACAAAATTTTTGTGTCACTAAAAAAGAAAAAGTGTGGGTAAAAGATTGATCTATACCTACTCTTTTTATAAGTGTCACTAAAAATAAGATATAGTGACATTTATTTTTGTGTCACTAAAAGCATGTGTCACTAAATGACACTTTTCTTGTAGTGTAAGTCATCTTCCCTTCACGTCTGCGCTTTTTATTTCTCCATTCCCTTCACGTCTGCTCTTACATTAGGGAATCGTTCAAATAACAAGGATGGAGTGCAAGTCACGGATGGAGTACAATGACTATGAAGTAACTTTATTAATATACTGACCTTCATATGGGGCTTCAAATAACAATGAAGGAGTACATGTCAACACTACATTGAATGCGTTGGAAACTTACTGAAAAATAACAAATATCAAACCAAGATTAACATCAACAAACAAAACCTACATTATGGAATCGTTCGAACTTACTGAGCTTAATGTGTTCGAAACTCACAGAATGAAATCGAAATTTGATGTGAATCGTTCGAACTTTGACGCTGGAAGGAATGAAAGGGGTTTTACAGCTTCAGTTAAACCTTCGCAAATTAGGGGTTAAAAACTGAAAATCAAAGGGTTATGTTAAAGCAGAAGAAATGAAAGGGTTTAAAATCGAGTGACCTCTTTTCTCGGTTGCCGGTAACAAATATATAGGTTCAGATAAGACAAAGTTTGTTTAGGGATTTAAACAATCGAAAAAAAAAGTTTAGGGACTTGATCGATAAAATGAGAAAAGATGGTTAAGTTTTTTCAATATTAACCCTTTTTTATATATGAACATACTGTCTTTATATGTTTTTCTTGTACCTATTTGATCTATATAGAGTGTTATTCGGGTGGGTTATATGGGTATCATATTATTGGGGTTTGAGAATTGATGGTGTGAGTTCTCTGACCGAACCCAAACCAAATAAGGGGACGGTAGGGGTGACAATTTTGACCCAACAGGCCAACGAGACCGAACAATTAATTGGGCCATTATAAAAAATTAAGATAGAACATAAAACTTGTTTAAAAATGAAAATTTATGTAACAGTGTATTAAAAAAATTGTTATTTGAAAAAACTTTCAAGACTGTTTGCAGATCTCATTTTCTGCTAACGTGTTTATTGATAATCAATTCATACTAAGTTAGAACGTACATTGCCAATCTCCTCTTGCTTCAAACTAGAGTATTATATACATAAACACGGTAAGAGTTTAGTGTGGTTGATCACTTGTATACATACCGCTACAGATCTTATTAAGATCCCAACAATATTATATATATATATTGCCGACGGAGCAGAGAGAAAAAATGCTCACGTGACACAGTATTAGTGGTAAAAATTCAGAAAATTATGACTTATTTGGCGCAATATAATTGATTAAAATTCAGAAAATTATGGCTACTGATTTAACGCAATATAATTGGTTAAAATTCCAAAAATAATGGGATTCCTCCCACTATTTTAGCTCGATGAGATTCCACATAATTATCAATATTATTCTACATATTTTAATGTTTCTACAATTATAATATGTAGATTTTCCGGAAAGAATTAAAAAATGACTTTAAAATTTTAAATTTTCACCGTTGGAAATAGTTGTAATCTGATTTATCAAGTTAAATAAAAATAACAAATTAGAATTAATCCGCTAAAAAATTTCAAATTTGCACTGCTGGAATAAATCATAACTGAATATGCAGAAAAAGAGATTCAAACTTGAATAATAAATATTCCCAGGTTCATATTTATCAAGTTATCAATTCTTTATATAATTTGAAACCCGATAATTATATATATATTGCCGACGGAGCAGAGAGAAAAAATGCACACGTGGCGCAATATTAGTGGTTAAAATTCAGAAAATTAAGGTTGATTTGGTTCAATATGATTTGTTAAAAATTCAGAAAATTAAGGTTGCTGATTTGACGCAATATAATTTGATAAAATTCAGAAAATAATGGGATAACATCATCAGCAATCCTATCAATACTAACAAACCTGCATAAAATAATGGGATATTTATTTACGTATACAAATTACAATTAAACATTTAATTATTCAAAATTATTATTTTTATAGTTTTATAAAATAAATATGAATAGTTGATTGTTCTAAAATTTTCATTTATAAATATATATTTTTTAATTAATATAGATTACAATTTTAGTTTATAAATAAAACAATATTTTATATTTTATTATAATAAACAAAATATTATGAAATATATTTTTATATATGGTTAGTTTACTTTTTTAAAATTTAATAAATTTATAAGCAAATTGAAAAAAAAAATTATTAAAGACATAGATAAGTATTGATGGGATAACATTTCCATTTAGATTTAAATTTTATTGATGATTCAGTTTAATAAACATATAAAATACGGCAAATAAACATATAAATTTAGTTTTTTAATCAGCATATATTATACAAATAGGTAAACATGTGGCATTTATTATTTAGAAAAAATTATGTGCTAACTTGTTTTTTTTATTTAACGAGCCATTTTTATCGTCTCGTCTGTTAGGTCAAAATTGTGTCATCCCTAATTCAAACCTCAGAAAAAACGTCGCATTGATATATATTTTTTTACATTTACAACTTCTCATTATTTTGTGTTGTTTATGTATTAATGTTTCAAAATTAACACATGTTTTAATAATTTTTAAGTATACCATGAAGAACAATGAAGATCTCCGTTAATAATGAAGCGATAATGTTTTAAATAAATCTTTAGCCAATGGGATATGTCATTTGCCGTTTAAATTGTTCAATGTGATTTTATTAATTCTTATTAATTTTTTTTTTATGATAACGGCTTTTGTTTGATAACATTTTATTAATTGGTTTGAATAAATTGTTATTATAAAATTATGTTAGACGATATTGTAAGAAATACTTTGCAAATACGTGTTTGAATATTATTTGATGGAAAAATGATAGGTTTTCATTTTAATGTAAATTACTATTATTATTTTTTTTCCTATATACTTCATTCTTATACACGATTTTTTTTAAACTAAAATCAGTCTTTTGATCAACATACATGTATTAAACTAGATATGTATAGACTTCAAGTATAATTATGTGTAATATTAATATACATGATTAATATAAGTAACATTTTCTTCGCAAACGATGGATAGTTTTCTTTAAAAAAATAAATTTTTGTTGTGTCATCAATTAATTATAAATACCAATGGGGTTTAGCCCATTTGGTATGAGAGGTGACGTGCAAGTGTTGGGTCACGGGTTCTACTTCCGTCGGAGACAAGTTGAAATTTAGGCAGTGGAAGTAACTTATGAAGTCCCCATTTTGGACAAAATGGTAGCTTAGGAATAGGAGTATGTTAATTTGTCATTCAAAAAAAAATTAATTATAAATATTAATTTCATCACACATCACCCGAGCAACGCACGAGTATTCAGCTAGTTAATATCAACTAATGAACTAAGATAAATTAATAGAAAATAAACTAAATTACACCAAATTGTAATACATTTCAAAATGGGCTCATGCCATATTTTAACCCTTAATTTAGGATTTTTATATCCATTCTATAAATTATAATTGACAATAAATCAATCATACTTCATAATTTTAGACCTGATTGATTTTGATCGCCGAAAGAAAAAAAAAAGTGTTTGGCCAATTATTTGGGAGAAAAATAAAAAATGTGATGAGAAATTGTATGTGATAAATTAGAGGAAAAAAATTTTACTCATTGCTTGTAACAAAGAGAAGACGACACTAAAAAGGAGATGCTTTTAATCAAATGATTTGTCCTTTTTTCAATTTGTTCCATTGTGGCGGTCAATACTTTATTTGTAAACTATTGCTTTGTGTACAATTACAAGACAAGAAATGTCACTTTTATTCAAAAGTGTTAAGGAAAACCTAACGAATTTTTCTATTTATATCTATAAATCCATAATTAATATTTGTTTATAATTTCAATAAGGTCATAATTAATCTTTTTTTTTTTTATGTTTACAATTTCAAAAGAAAGTGTTAATTATCCCAACCGTTTGGAAAAAAAAAAAAATACAACACTCCTATTTAATCATGTGCAAGATAATTATAGCATATTTCTAAAGATCGAATTTATTCAAATGTACTAAAACATGTTTGTTTCATTAATTATTAGTTTGGCAACCCATGTATTACATGAGTATATTTAATAATGATTATTTTTTATTAAAAAATATATAATTAATATATAATTATAAACATCTAAAAATGTTGATATTAAAATAACATAAAATTATATCAAATATGAATTTAAATATGTTATAAGCTAATTATAGTAAATAGATAGTCAAGATAAAAACATGATTACATTTAAATTTGAAAATAGTATTTTTAATACTATAACATTATAATACATCAATTATATGATCAAGTATTTAGATTATTTTTCTATTTTGATAAAAAAAAATAGTTTAAATTCTCATTATTAATATTGATTAAGTTGGTAACATAAACTAATATTAATGTAAAATTTAAAAAATGAAAATAGGTTTTAAAATTTTAGATTATTTAACTAGATTGACTTTCATTTACAGTGGATACATTAGATAAAAACTAGAAATAGTTTTTCAAATAATTAAAAGAAGTTAAGGGAATTATATTAGGAAAATTGAGAGAGAAAATAAAAAATTCATTTTTAAATCATTTAAAATCACTCTCATATATGAGAAAATTTGTATTTATTTTTAGAATTGATTAAGTTGATCACATAAATTAAGATTAATATAATATTTTAAGAATGACAAAAGTTTTTTAAAATTCAAATCATTTAGTTATATTGACTTTCATTAATAGTGGCTAAATTAGATCGTAATTAGTATTAGTTTTTTTAAAATAATTAAAAGAATAAATTAAGAGAGTTATAAATTTGGGAGAAAAATAAAAAATTCAGTAGATAAGGAATTGACATGTGTCAATAAATGTTTTGGTTTATTAATATACTAGTGTATTGACTCGTGTATTACATGAGTATTCTTTGATAATAATAATTCTGTTATAATATATTGTTTAAATGATGTCAAAAAATATTAATGCTGCAATAATATTAAATTGGTGTACAAAAAATATTCAATTGATATCTATCTATACTATATATAATAAGAAAACCACTTGAAGTTTCAGAACCGTTGGATGGAAAGAAATCAATGACCCAGATGACTGAAAACTCATAATTATTTATGAAATGTCTCTTATACCCTTAATTAAAATCAATAATTATACATATGCCATTTTTTAATTCATTTTCCAAATTTACTACATTACCTTAATTACATTAAATTTTGATTTTAATTTTTTCATTAATGAATTAATATTTACCTAAAATAAATATGTGTCATTATTATCCTTAATGATCATAGTTAAATTAAAATGTAAAAATTTGAATTTAAATGTAGAAGTGTAGTAAATAAAGTTAAAAATTTTTGTTAATTATTTTGCTAACAAGATTTAAAATTTAATTGATAAAACTTCAATTGTGAATATGATAAATTTTGATTGTTGATTTTCAGATATTCCATTTTTATATTTTATCATTTTCAAAATATATACACATTCACATAATTGAAGTTTTTTGTTTCTTACATTGATATTTCATATTTGAAGTTAATAAAAATTAAAAGAAACATTTTTTGCAAACATATATTATCTGTTGTTAATAATACAATATAATAATATTTTTTTAATTAATATCAAACAACTAAGTTTTTTTTTTATCTTTAATTGAACTAGCTTTCAATTTTTTTTATTTTAATTATATATAAATTTTATAATAATTTATATAAATATAAAAAAATATGTATTTTCTAAATCAACTCATGTATTACATGGGTTGATTAACCTATATATTATAATAAAACAAAACAATTCATGTCACATTTCACTTCTACAATACAAGAAAAATTTATTTTTCCACCTCTTTTTCCAAATTTAACACCTTAACTTAATTGCATTAAGTTTTGACTTTATTTTTTTCATTAATTAATTAGTAATAAATTAGATTTCGTAACATTTAAAATTAATGTTTACCTAAAATAAATATCTATCATCATTATCCATAATAATCATAATTTAGATCCAAATGTAATAATTTGAATTAGTTGTGGAAATTATTATTATTATGTATAATAAATGAAAACATCAAATGTCACGTGTCACCTCTACGTTCACCAAAAAGATAATTACAACTTATAAAAAATAAAAGATAAATACAATTTAATTTTTAAAAAAGATAAATATACTCTATTTTTTAATCTGTAAATAATAAAAAATAAACACAATTATTGTTTTTACTCATATACATTTTATATAAATAAATTTAATAAAAAATATCCACGTAATACGTGGGTTATAAACTAGTAAAGTATAAAATTATAAAATAAAGACATACGAAACTAACCTTTGAGAAATTAATATGTATATTCATATTTCCTATTATAATCTTTTTAGAGTTATGTTATTATTACCTCATTAGGATTAAAAAAGTCAGCTTTTCCAATGATAATTATTTGTTACTAATTTTATAAAGTTGATAAACAATTGATTAATAATTACATAACTTATATAACATAAATTTGTTAAATGACCATAAATTAAACAATTTCACTATCAATATATACTTAATTAAAATCCAATATTAAAGTAAAATTTAAAATTAATTGATAGTTATATATATTAAACTATTAAAATCCAATATTAAAGTAAAATTTAAAATTAATTGATAGTTATATATATTAAACTATGATATTCTAATTAAAATAAATAAATATTTAAGTAATATATTTGTTTATAACAACATATAATAAAAACTTAATAAAACAAATTATAAACTTTGTGATACTTAAAACATTAGTGTATGTAGTTGATTTAAATATTGGATTTGTAACATCCGTCATTTCGACCTGGTACGTGGAATTATTTTAGTGGATAAATAATTTATTAATATTGGGTTGGTCCAATTATATCCCGTTTCGTGGATTGATACGTGTCGGGATTGGGGCGTGCGTGTCATCGGATTATAATTTTAATGAACGGATTATATTTTTGAGATCGTGGGATTAAATGGGTTAAATGGGCATAAATAGTGAAAATGTGATATCGGGTTCGGGTTAATGGGTTCGGGACCGATTGGGATAAAAGCGTATATATGTTTGTGCTCTCATTTCCTTCTTATCCATTGTGTGAACCCTAAGTGTGTGTACTTATAGGTGTTGTGTGTGTGAATTGAGAGAGTTCAGCAGCAAAGATCAGCCTCAGCTCCAGAATTGGTTGTGTGAATTGAGTTTTAACTCCTCCATCTTCATCCTTGTTGTGTTAGAGCTCAAAGAAGGTAAAGAACCCCTATCTAATGGTTTAATTTGTTGTTCATGTTGATATGATTTGAGAATTGGTTTGATAGCTCAAAGAGGCAAGTTATGTATGATTTTGTATGCTTATTTGTGACTAATCCGTGTAAGGAAGGAGTTATAAACTCCTGGGCAGAGCTGAAAATCGCAGGGCATCTATGGAATTTTCGCGGGGTCGCGGCGCGACCAACAGGGGGCCCGCGGCGCGACCATTGACCTGTTGGAGAAATCCGAAATTTGCCTAGGGAAATGAGTTTGGGTCGTATTAGTGTCGGGTTTCATTCGAGTTTGCTCGGGTTGTGTTCTATTGGGGTTGGGGTCGTGTTTGGGATCGTTTCGAGTCGGGTTTTGGGTCGAGTTCGTGTATTGATCGGGTTTCAGTTCCGTGGGGTGTCGGGTTCGAATTGAGTTTGGGTTAGTGTAATTGTGTGATATGTGTTATCCGGGAATTGTGTTTAATTATTGGGCCACCGTGTGATTACAGGGACTAGCGGACATCGGGCCGGATTTGATCAAGGTGCTCAGACTTCGGGGAACCAGTCAGGTGAGTACTCGAGACGTTTTCCAAACGCGCGCCATCTTTTACGTTATAGTTGACTAGCTATATTGTGCGTGTTTATATATATGAGACAGTGACGTGAACCTCAGGTATACTCTAATCCTTATACGTGTTATGTATGAGATGTGAGATCGATCCAGGGGTCCGTGATGAGTTCCATACGGACGATAAGTCGCGAAGGGGAATCGTGCGGGTTGACTGTCCGTTACAGTCCTTGGGGCGTATATATACGGCAGGGCCTGTAGCCGGGTAGCTTCCGTGCTACAGGGTATTACTGACCATTGCTGTGTGCGATGTGTCCACCGGGGAGGGGTCCCCACAGGGCTTGTGTACTAATCCGATCTCATACTTGTGCCTTATATCTGAGATGTGTGTTGGGCTATCGGGACAGGGACAGGGGTTGTGTGTTATGTGCTTATGTGCAGTGTCAACCCTCGCGTGCTCACGGGCTTTATAGCTCATGTATTCGAGTCTAACATGTTCAGGGAATCAGAAAGGACCTCAGCTGCAGCCGAGGTAGATCCGAGATTGACGGAAGATTTGTACTAGCGTTGTCTTTTGTTTAGAACAGTTTGTAACAGTTGTTTTGGGAATTGTGTATCTAATAACCGGGACAATATGTTTGCTAGTATGGGATTATAAAATGTAATCATGTGTTATTATGTATGAAGTTTAAAGTTTTAATTAGCCGTAATCTGCATTATCCTATGACACGTGTGTTATAGATCCGTTGCGTTATTGCCACTTATGATATTATATTGACGTGGCATTTCCGGGATCGGGAGGGGTGTTACAGCATGGTATCAGAGCTTGTGGTTTAAAGCTTGAGTATCATTAGTGGATGCTTGACTTAGACCTTGTTCCGATCCATGGGGGATCGTTTTGCGATTATATTAGTGGATTAACCGACCTGACTTAGTATATAACGCTGGGTGATTTATCCCTTGTGCTTAATCGTTTTGCTTTGTGCAGATTATAATGGCAGACCAGGGAGAGGGTTCGGGCGCGGGTAAGCCGCCCAGTGATGAGTATATTCGTAAATCCGAGCTGCTAGATGTTCTTACCGAGTTTTACAGGAAGCAAAAAGAGCAAGAAAGGGAACAGGGTCAGAGTTTAGGGCCAGTTGTTCAGCGTGCCGAGACCGGGTCAGGGGGTGGAGCATCGTCATCTTCTCAGCGGGGCGGATCCTTTAAGGATTTCATGACAGGGGCTCCGCCGCAGTTTCGGGGTGACGGTGAGCCGAGGGCGGCCATCGCATGGGAACGCGAGATTGAGGCTGCATTTCGAGTGGCCCATGTCGATTTTAGAGATATGGTTGGATATGCCGCATATCAGTTACGGGGTGGAGCTTTGCAGTGGTGGAAATCGATTGAGTCATTGATGACTGAGTCCGCCGCTTACGCCATGACTTGGGAGCAGTTCAGGGCTATGTTTGAGCTCCAGTATATTCCGAGGGATGAGAGACGGGAGATGGAGCGCCGGTTCCTCCATTTGCAGCAGGGTAATATGACAGTTCAGCAGTATGTTGATCGATTCAATGAGTACTCGCAGTTCGCGCCTCAGCATGTTGACACGGAGAGCTGTAAGGCTGATGCGTTTATCGATGGACTTCGATCGGATATTCGGGAGTTCGTGGGGCTACATGATACTCCGACATTTGCCAGAGCCCTTGAGATGGCCCGCATGAGGGAGCGGAGATCCTCAAGCAGAGGGAGCAGCCCTCTTCCCAGAGGCAGCGTACTGGGACTTCCGAGCAGCCGTCCAGTGTATGGCGATCTTCCGGGGACGCCCCCAGTGACCAGCGTCCGGATCAGTGGCAGTTTTCAGGTCAGGGTTCTGGGCAGACTTCAGGGCAAGGATTGGGTCAGCGACGTGATAGGGATCGAGATAGAGGTCGAGATCGCCGATCGAGGCGTCAGAGTCAGGGCCAGAGTCAGGGCTCTGGAGCACAGAGCCAGAGTAGTGTGGGACATGGGTCCCAGGCGTCCGGCAGCCGTGTCGAGAGTTCTTATGGTGATCGGGAGTGCCCGAAATGTCACCGGCGTCATTCCGGACAGTGTTTATCGGAGCAGCCACGTTGTTTCCGGTGTGGCCAGCGGGGCCACGCTGCTTCAGTTTGTACAGTTCCGGAGCCGTTGTGTTTTAGATGTGGGAGGCCGGGGCATCGAGTTAGAGATTGTCCAGAGCCGGGGCCGGCAGTTCAGGGGGCTAGTTCGATTGGGGCCAGGGCCGAGCCGTCGTCGTCCAGCCGCCGTGAGACAGTTCTGAGAGGCTGCGGGCGAGTGTTTCAGGCGACTGCGGAGGAGGCACGGGATGCCACCGATTTAGTTTCGGGTACATATATTCTTAATGGACTTAGAGCTCGTGTGCTATTTGATTCCGGGGCGGATCGCTCCTATGTGTCTGTTATATTTTGCGCATATTTTAGTGTGTCTCCTTCTTCCTTATCTGTTCCGTTGATTGTCGAGAGGGTCGATGGGAGTTCATTGTTAGTGAGTCGGGTTTATCGGGACTGTGTGTTAGAGATAGATTCCCATCAGTTTGCGATCGATTTGCTGCCGATTGAGATCGGTAGCTTCGATGTGATTGTGGGTATGGACTGGTTGACTGCCAAACGGGCTGATATTCTGTGTGCCAAGAAAATCACCCGTATACCCATTTCTGATAGTGAGAGTGTGATTGTGTACGGGGAGCGCCGTAAGGGAGATATCGGGATTGTATCTATGGCCAGGGCTCAGAGATATGTCTCTAAAGGATGCGAGACCTTCCTAGCTTATGTGGTTGACGCGAGGAAGGAAAAGAAGACCTTAGAGGATATTCCGGTGATCCGTGAGTTCCCTGAGGTATTCTCAGAGGAGTTGCCTGGGTTACCGCCAGATCGCCAAGTAGAATTCCGGATCGATCTTGTTCCCGGGGCGGTGCCGATAGCGAAGACGCCTTATAGGCTGGCACCGACAGAGATGCGAGAGCTGATGTCTCAATTGCAGGAGCTTCTGGATCGTGGATTTATCCGTCCGAGTTCATCGCCGTGGGGTGCACCAGTGCTTTTCGTGAAAAAGAAGGACGGTAGCATGCGGATGTGTATCGACTATCGGGAGTTGAACAAAGTGACCGTGAAGAATCGCTATCCGCTTCCTCGTATCGATGACCTGTTCGATCAGCTCCAGGGTTCGAGTTACTTCTCCAAGATCGACTTGCGGTCGGGTTATCATCAGTTGAGGGTCAGGGACGAAGATGTGCCGAAGACTGCGTTTCGGACTCGTTATGGGCACTATGAGTTCCTAGTTATGCCTTTCGGTTTGACTAACGCACCCGCCGCTTTCATGGATTTGATGAATCGGGTGTGTAGAGCGATGTTGGATAGATTCGTAATAGTGTTTATCGATGATATCCTGGTCTATTCGCGGAGTGCCGAGGACCACGAGCAGCACCTCCGAGAGGTTTTGACCGTGCTGCGCAGGGAGAAGCTGTACGCGAAGTTTTCCAAATGCGAATTCTGGCTTCGGGAAGTGCAGTTTTTGGGTCATGTGGTCAGTGCCGAGGGTATAAAAGTGGATCCGGCCAAGATTGAGGCAGTGATGAGTTGGGAGCCTCCGAGATTCGTAGCTTTCTGGGTCTCGCCGGGTACTATAGACGCTTTATCAAGGATTTCTCGAGGATTGCCATGCCGTGACGAGATTGACACGGCAGTCAGTTCCGTTTGAGTGGTCCGAGGATCAGGAGCGTGCGTTCAGAGAATTGAAGACCCGATTGTGTCAGGCTCCAGTGTTGGCCTTACCGGAGGGGACCGATAATTTTGTGGTGTATTGTGATGCTTCGGGATCAGGGTTGGGCTGTGTTTTGATGCAGCGGGGGAAAGTGATCGCATATGCTTCGCGCCAGCTGAAGACTTACGAGTAGAACCATACCGTGCATGATCTAGAGTTGGACGCCATTGTGTTCGCGTTGAAGATTTGAGGCCATTATCTGTATGGGTCTCGGTTCATAGTGTATACCGATCATAAGAGTCTTCAGTATCTGTTTAGCCAGAAAGATCTGAATATGCGACAGCGCCGTAGCCTTGAGTTGCTTAAGGACTACGATTGCGAGATTCAGTACCACCCGGGCCGGGCTAATGTGGTAGCTGACGCGCTGAGCTGTAGGGCATGCGGCCAGACTGTGATTTCCAGGGCTTCGAGGCTTGAGATTACCTCGACATTGGTCGATAGTCTGAGATTAGCGCAGCAGGAGGGCCTGCGGGATGATAATATGAAGCGAGAGCGTCTGACCGGGCAGCTTGAGTCATTGATCAGGGACGATCGTTGGTTGTTTGTGTTCCATGATAGGGTTTGGGTCCCGAGAGTTGGGAATTTGCGGCAATTGATTCTTGATGAGTCGCATCGGTCGAGGCTATCTGTACATCCGGGGAGTACTAAGATGTATCGTGATCTCCGTGACTTCTATTGGTGGCCGGGAATGAAAAGAGATGTGGGCCGATATGTCGAGCAATGCATGACATGTCTCAGGGTCAAGGCCGAGCATCAGAAACCGCATGGGCATCTACAGCCGTTGGAAATCCCCGAGTGGAAGTGGTATCACATCACGATGGACTTCATTGTGAGACTTCCACGCACGGTCCGCGGAAATGATATGATCTGGGTTATAGTGGATCGACTAACAAAGAGTGCGCACTTCTTAGCCGTTCGGGGTACTATCACCATGGATCAGTTAGCGAGGCTATACATCAACGAGGTGGTATCGCGGCATGGGATTCCGATGTCGATTACTTCGGACAGGGATACACGGTTTACGTCTCGTTTCTGGCAGATCTTCCAGCGGGAATTGGGTACCAGGGTTCAGCTGAGCACGGCTTACAGACCGCAGACTGACGGGCAGACAGAGCGCACCAATCAGACCCTCGAGGATATGTTGCGAGCGTGTGCTATCGACTTCAGCGGCAATTGGGACGTGCATCTACCGTTGGTCGAGTTCGCGTATAATAACAGTTATCACGCCATGATTAAAATGGCTCCGTTTGAAGCACTATATGGGCGTAAGTGCCTGACCCCAGTGTGTTGGGGCGAGATCGGTGAGCGACCTATCAGCGGGCCGGAGTTATTGCAAGAGACTAGTGATAAAGTGGCTGTGATTCGAGAGCATATGAGGGTCGCCCAGAGCCGTCAGAAAAGTTATGCCGATCGCCGTCTGAAGGAGCTAGAGTTCAGTGTCGGGGACCGAGTCTTGCTAAAGGTGTCGCCGTGGAAAGGAGTTATCCGGTTTAGACATCGTGGGAAGCTGAGTCCACGGTATATCGGACCGTTCGAGATCGTCGAGAGAGTCCGGGATCAGGCCTATCGACTGCGATTGCCGTCAGAGTTGGCCGGTGTGCACGATACGTTTCACGTGAGTCATCTCCGGAAGTGCCTGGCTACAGATGACCAGTATGTGCCCTTATCCGAGATTACAGTCGATGATCAGCTACGGTATGTGGAGCAGCCCGAGGCCGTGACCGACCGAAAGATCAAAAAGCTGAGAAATAAAGAGATTGCCTTGGTACTCGTTCAGTGGAGACACCATAAGGGTACCAACGCTACCTGGGAGCCCGAGTCAGAGATGCGATCGAGATATCCTCACCTGTTCCAGAGTTCGAGTTAGATTCCGGGACGGAATCTCTTTAAGAGTGGAGGATTTGTAACATCCGTCATTTCGACCTGGTACGTGGAATTATTTTAGTGGATAAATAATTTATTAATATTGGGTTGGTCCAATTATATCCCGTTTCGTGGATTGATACGTGTCGGGATTGGGGCTTGCGTGTCATCGGATTATAATTTTAATGAACGGATTATATTTTTGAGATCGTGGGATTAAATGGGTTAAATGGGCATAAATAGTGAAAATGTGATATCAGGTTCGGGTTAATGGGTTCGGGACCGATTGGGATAAAAGCGTATATATGTTTGTGCTCTCATTTCCTTCTTATCCATTGTGTGAACCCTAAGTGTGTGTACTTATAGGTGTTGTGTGTGTGAATTGAGAGAGTTCAGCAGCAAAGATCAACCTCAGCTCCAGAATTGGTTGTGTGAATTGAGTTTTAACTCCTCCATCTTCATCCTTGTTGTGTTAGAGCTCAAAGAAGGTAAAGAACCCCTATCTAATGGTTTAATTTGTTGTTCATGTTGATATGATTTGGGAATTGGTTTGATAGCTCAAAGAGGCAAGTTATGTATGATTTTGTATGCTTATTTGTGGCTAATCCGTGTAAGGAAGGAGTTATAAACTCCTGGGCAGAGCTGAAAATCGCAGTGCATCTATGGAGTTTTCGCGGGGTCGCGGCGCGACCATTAACCTGTTGGAGAAATCCGAAATTTGCCTAGTGAAATGAGTTTGGGTCGTATTAGTGTCGGGTTTCATTCGAGTTTGCTCGGGTTGTGTTCTATTGGGGTTGGGGTCGTGTTTGGGATCGTTTCGAGTCGGGTTTTGGGTCGAGTTCGTGTATTGATCGGGTTTCAGTTCCGTGGGGTGTCGGGTTCGAATTGAGTTCGGGTTAGTGTAATTGTGTGATATGTGTTATCCGGGAATTGTGTTTAATTATTGGGCCACCGTGTGATTACAGGGACTAGCGGACATCGGGCCGGATTTGATCAAGGTGCTCAGACTTCGGGGAACCAGTCAGGTGAGTACTCGAGACATTTTCTAAACGCGCGCCATCTTTTACGTTATAGTTGAATAGCTATATTGTGCGTGTTTATATATATGAGACAGGGACGTGAACCTCAGGTATACTCTAATCCTTATACGTGTTATGTATGAGATGTGAGATCGATCCAGGGGTCCGTGATGAGTTCCATACGGACGATAAGTCGCGAAGGGGAATCGTGCGGGTTGACTGTCCCTTACAGTCCTTGGGGCGTATATATACGGCAGGGCCTGTAGCCGGGGTAGCTTCCGTGCTACAGGGTATTACTGACCATTGCTGTGTGCGATGTGTCCACCGGGGAGGGGTCCCCACAGGGCTTGTGTACTAATCCGATCTCATACTTGTGCCTTATATCTGAGATGTGTGTTGGGCTATCGGGACAGGGACAGGGGTTGTGTGTTATGTGCTTATGTGCAGTGTCAACCCTCGCGTGCTCACGGGCTTTATAGCTCATGTATTCGAGTCTAACATGTTCAGGGAATCAGAAAGGACCTCAGCTGCAGCCGAGGTAGATCCGAGATTGACGGAAGATTTGTACTAGCGTTGTCTTTTGTTTAGAACAGTTTGTAACAGTTGGTTTGGGAATTGTGTATCTAATAATCGGGACAATATGTTTGCTAGTATGAGATTATAAAATGTAATCATGTGTTATTATGTATGAAGTTTAAAGTTTTAATTAGTCGTAATCTGCATTATCCTATGACACGTGTGTTATAGATCCGTTGCGTTATTGCCACTTATGATATTATATTGACGTGACATTTTCGGGATCGGGAGGGGTGTTACAGGATTATTAAACGTACTATTTATATGAAGATTATCATATTCTTATAATTCATATTTAACTGTATATGCAATTACATATAGTTTAAAGAGGATACTCCCATAAACAGAGAATAGTTTTTATTAAAAAATTGATTATAATTGGTACTAATAAGTAATAATAAATGAAAACTTTTTAGAATAAAAGTAGATATAAAACTTGTAAACACTTTATATAAGATCGAAACATGTAACACTCATTGAATTTTAGAAAACCAATAATTTCGTAGAATTTTTATGTATGAAAACTTATGACAAATAAGAAAAAAATGTGTCTAATCTGTCAACATTTTATACTTAATGTAATAAAAAAATTAATTTTTTTACTATGTTAATAAATAAGTATTCATAATGAAAACATGTTTTAAGATATCAATTATAGAATCAATAAAAAATAAATATGAATTATAATATGCATATTAAAAATTTGAATATTATATATATATATATATGTATGTATGTATGTATGTATGTATGTATGTATGTATGCATGCATGCATGCATGCATGCATGCATGCATGCATGCATGCATGCATGCATGCATGCATGCATGCATGCATGTATGTATATTAGTTATTGGAAGCTATTAATTTAATTGCTTTTAATGTAATGAATTGAAATGATTATTTTAAGAAAATAAATTAGGAAAGAAAAGTAAAAGATGATTTATTTATTTTTTAAATTATTAAATTTATTATTGTATGGTTTCAAATTAAGTAAACAGAGCTGGAAAACAAAAAATTAATACATTGATAGAATGAAAAGTGAGATGAGAAGTTTTCTTTTGTGATAATATATAGATATAGATTGGAAGATATCTTGATTTTGATTGTGATCAATTACTTTGTTCAACTCTGTTTGTCAATTACCGACAAATTACAAGTAGGGGTGAGCAAAAAGACGGTTGATCGGTTTTCCTTAAAACCAACATCCAAACCAAAACTTTCGGTTTTTGGATTTTAGAAACCAAACTATTTGGTTTTTTTTTTTTTTTTGTTTTGGCTTTTGGTTTTCGGTTTGGACTTTGGTCGTTCGGTTTGGATTTTGATTTTAGAAACCAAACTATGTGTTTTTTCATTTATCATCCAGCGCAAGCTCAATTTTATATAATTTCATTCCAATCACAAATCACTAAAATTGATATATCAATTTAGATCACCGTTTTCCTAGTCATATATTAGTTTACATTGCTTTTACAATCTACTTTTATAACGAATAAATTAAAATGCATATATTTAAACTAGGTTTTTCTGAAATATGCAAGAGTAGAAAAAGAAAAGAGACTAAACTAGTAATGCGTAGAAAGAATTGGTAAAGAGAAAAAAATAAAACGACTAATAATGGGGCTGAGCTAGGAATAAATTTGACGAGCTAACTTGATCTCTTAAAGCCTTGAATGTAGCACGAATAGCTACAAGACCAACAAAGTCTAGTAATTCGTCCTGCTTCATCAAGTATAAGCATTTTTATTCCCATCAGTCTTGTAGAGAATTCAGATTTGTTTTCATTGCAATCAATAATCTACCATGAGTTGTTATAATAATCTACATTTTGTAAAACTAAAATCACCCAGTGAATTCACAAATAAATTCTAACCAACATTAATTCAGTTTTATAGTACTAAACTTGTGAACTCTTATTCTTCCCAAATCCAGTCGAGGTATGCTTTAACATCGAATCCTCATGCGGTGAACATAGAACCCAAAAGATAAAGCACTAACCTTGTGAATTCTCGTCATAATATAAAACATTTCAAATACAGAAATACAAACTAACCTTATAGAAGACAATAATAAAAATTCCACTTTAAATAAACAAAGTTTCTATAAATGATTTTCATATAATTATAGACTCCATTCTTAAAGAAAGTGAGACTCACCACTGTTGGCATCAATATAAATGGAAAAAATCAGATATATATAAAGATTTATGCCTTTATTTCAGAAGTGCCAAACCATTTGTACAGTGCACATTATTTTTTAGGAGCTAGGGATGTGAATGTAGGTGAAATTTACATTTATTCTTCATAATGTTAATTAAAACATGTTTATGAAAAAAAATTAATTTTTTATATATTATTAGACAGAGTATCACTCTTTATGCAGCACACCAGAAGGTACCACCTTTAAAAAAAATTTAATTTTTTTACATAAACATGTTTTAATTAACATTATGAAGATCATATGTCAATTTCACATACATTCCACATCTCCTAGCTCCTAAAGATGATGTGAACTTACACTTACATAAATTTGCATATATGTGAACGTGCATTTATGTGATGCGTGATTTCATGCACTTAGAGTGTTCGAATTTGCGTAAAATTTATATATCAACCGTGTAAATGTTAATTAGAACATGTTTATGAAAAAGAAATTCAAAAAAAAATAATTTTAAGAGTGGTACTTTCTGGTGGACTGCATAATAGGTGGACTGCATAATAGGGGGGGTTCAATGGAAAACCAACATGCATCGGAAAACTTTGGAAAACCTCCATGCACCACCACAAATGCATCACAATTCCCGCGTGATGCATCGAATTCCCGCGTGATGCACCGTCTTTCTGCATAATGCACCTGAAAACTTGTGAAAATCGCACTGCACCACCACAAATGCATCAAATTTCCCGCATGATGCATCAAAATCCCGCGTGATGCATCTAATTTCCCGCGTGATGCATCAAAATCTCGCGTGATGCATTACTTTATTTACGATCATGCCACCGCGTTTTTCATGAAATGCATCAAATCGGACGGTATGCGTAGGTTTCCACGGTTTTCCGGTGCATAGTGGTTTTCCATTGAACCCACCCCTACATATATATATATATATATATATATATATATATATATATATATATATATATATATATATATATATATATATATATATATATATATATATATATATATATATATATATATATATATATTCAGCCTGCAAAATTGTCATCTTTTGCCGAAACTAACGTGCAGCTTCTGTGATAATCCTGATTTATGTTCCCCCAGATGAAAGAGTTTGACTATATAATGCCAAATTATTTGCAGAAAATCTAAAAGTAAAAAAATTAGAAACACAGAAAATATATATATAGCTAACTAGAATTAGGATTCTCAATGTTATAAGTGGTCTTCTCTTCCGAAATTGTTCGCTTGAACAATTGGAAGCTGTTAGTCAAAGGAAGTTGGTAAATGCAATTTGTATTGGATGTATTAAATACCTTTGTTTATTATTTGGTTTTTTAAAAGGTAAAATTACTAAAATAGTCAAAAATCATACCTGATTATCAAGTTTTAGTCAAATAATATCAATATAACCAAAATAACCACACTTTACGTTATCACATTTACGCGATAGCCATCATTTACATGATCTGTACTTTTTATTAATATTTTAATGCATTACGTTGTAAAAGTTAAGGTAATTATCCCTTCTTAAAATAAAGAATAATTAAATTAATTTCATGAAAATTAAGAGTTGAACCCTATGTTCGATCGGAGGGCATATAACATTAATATATAGGTGTTGAATATTATGCAACCCGGCCTAGCTATACCTACTAACCTATATCTATCATGATTAAGCTTGTATTTTCTTTAAAAGAGGTATAAATAAGATACGAATCGAGACAAATGAGGATTTCTTTCTCATATGTCTTTAATTTACTTTTTTTTTTTTGTACTTTAAAACTCAAACACCCTATCTAATCCTATTTTTAAATCTACACATTTTGTCCACAATGGGATTCGAACCCATTAACCTTGGGGTGATCTCCTCTGCTCTAACACATTGATACCGTTAGACCAATGGCCCTTTGGTATGTCTTTAATTTACTTAATAAATTAAATGTATATATATCTAATTACTTGTTTAGAAATTTAAAATGCACCGATTTTTTTACATGAAAATTATTTCATTAAATATAAAAAAATTTAGTACATTGTACGTACAGATTGCAATGAACATCAATTCTCTTCGAATAACAAAAATAATAACATATATAATAAAGAAACGATAATTACTAATAATAACCTGGTTGACCATAATTGAACAAGGCTTAGAGACTAGCCCGAGTGAGACGTACAGATTGTAATTAAGTAAACTCGATCAGAATTATTATAACAGCTAGTCACATGGCCGGTTATAAGTAGGCGTACGTGCAGTGGGTTAGGCTAAAGAGCTGCTAGCTTCTTCTTCGATTCTTCCCAACAAGCAATTAACTGCATCAGCAATCTCATCCACTGTACTCAGCTGGCATCCATCCTCAAGCTGCCCAATATTCCAAACAATTAATATTACTTTAATTAATCAAACCATTCATAAAATGTATATCAAATTTATTCTACAGATATCAAATTTTCGTCTTTTGATCTTCAATCATTCTAGAATATGTATTTTGCAAATCGAATGTATAAACATGAAATCGAAGCTAGCTGACGTTAATATATATAGTTAATTTTCATCATATAATTGAATGAGTTAACTGTATATATATAGATAATGTGAAAGTAAAAAATTATCGTTATATTTATAAGATAATGAATGTGTGTGTAGAAGTTGCTGATATTATATATAAAGGAGAATTAATGACAATTACTAGTTGTTTTAATACATTTTTCTGCTAAAAATATAATTTTTCCAAGTCCTTTTAAGAATATATAAACAATAAAATGGAATTTAATTGCAGGGCGAAGATAGGTAGAACTTTCTTTTTAAAAGCGGATACATGGAAAACTATGCAGAGAGTCTAGAAAAAACCATAGTTGATACATAAACTATTTTTTCAACGATTATTATTATTCGATTTTTAAATATTTTTAAAAAATATATGATTAAATGGGGGTGGGTTCAATGGAAAACCACTATGCACGTGAAAACTATGGAAACCTACTCATACCGTCCGATTTGGTGCATTTCATGAAAAACGCGGTGGCATGATCGTAAATAAGGTGATGCATCACGCGGGAAATTTGATGCATCTCGCGGGATTTTGATGCATCACGCGGGGAATTTGATGCATTTATGGTGATGCAGTGCGGTTTTCATAAGTTTTCCGGTGCATGGTGGTTTTTCATTGAACCCCCCGCTAATCAATATATACTCCGTATAATTTTGAAAGGTTTTTCTTAATTATTGTTTGTAATTAGCTGAAAATTAGCAGGAGACGTAGAAGCTAGGATAAAATTTTAATGCTAATGCCAAAAGTCAAAACCAACCTTAACACTAAGACTGTAGAGTACCATTTGATCCACGGTGGTAACATTAAGATGCAGAATAGTGAGCCATAAACACTGTAGCCCAGCCACCATTTTCAGCAGCTGCCTATGGCGTTTCTTTGATAGTATTTTGAGGTTTGCATGGCTCTCCACCATTGTTACTTCAATCTCCGCCATAGCCAGCGGCCGGTTGCTGTCAGCCGAACCGCCACCACTCTCGTTAGCTGGCTGAATCGAGTATTGTGGGAATGTGAAGAATTCACCAAATGGTAGCGGTGGAGGTGAGTGGGCGCCATTGTTGTTGTTCGTCTGTTGATGCATATGCATGGCTCTCTTTTGTACCTCTAGGGTTTGTAGTTGTTGTTCTAGCTCCTTTACGAAGTTTATGGCTCCTCCAATTATTGATGCTTGATCCCCCTGAAATTAACTTTTACTTTTTAATTAATCTTGATCAAATTTATAAATCTGTTTCAACACGTACAACTTTTTTATAAAAATAAAATTAATCAAACAGGAGCCTCACATAATTAATTAAAATAACAATTAAAGTATCATTCTAATTAATACTAAGAAAAGAAAAGAATATTCTCTAATAATATCTCCATATCTAAATACATAGTGACATGGATGGATATCATAATTATGGAAAATTTACTATCAACGAAGCACTTGATATATTATGCTCGAATGGTAAGTTCCTGTTTATTCGTAAAAGTCACGATAATTTTAAATCTCTTTTTACTTAATTCGATCACTCGTAATTTATCATAATTAACTATTACAAAATCAAATTCAGATTAAAGTATATATATGTTCTTGCTACAAATCAACTACGTACACGCTTAATAATTAAAAATATTATTATATATGTTATTATTCCTTAATAATTCTAAAAGAATCTCTTGATAGTTATGGCAATCAATTTAAGTTATGTATGGATGCACTATATGCCTAATTTGTTATATATTTTTTTAAACAAATTTTTATTACACATAAAACTAACAGCACCAACAATTGACAACCAAAATTTAGTTAAATATGTAATAATATTAATTAGATGAAAGTCAATATAAAAATTGTTAAATGAATCAATATGACTAATTAATAAGAATGTATAGCTCTTCTTGGATTCCAACATGAAAAACTTAAGTGACAAGAATGTTATTTATATATATATCATTTGATGCTAATTTTATATAAGGAGATAGTACGATGACTGAATAAGAAGAAAAAAAATATATTAATCGACTATTTATCACAAAGAATCCATAGCTAGTATGTACAAACATCTTTTCTGATAATTATAAAATTAATAAGTAATGAAAACATTTATTGTATCAGTGATGTGACTCTGTCTGCTCTGCATATTAAAGTAACATCAATATTCTGTTAATTAATTTCAAAAGTTCGTGTGATGTAACGTTTCTTTTCATTTTTAAAAAATAAAATTAGGTAGTATATAGCATACACTAAAAATAAGATGAAGATGGGAAAACAGAACAAATTTACCACAAAACAATTGTGTTTTTTTTTTTTTTTAATTATTAATCTTGGAAAAGGCTAAGCACATATATCTATCAGAAGACTGACTACCCATCAAAATCTGCATACTTCAATTCAAATGTGGGGTGTTATTAGAAAATTAAGGATATAAATCTTATGAATAAAATATAATAGGCAGTTGTAAATTTGTAATTAGATCAACAATATATGTAAATCCAATTTTTAAGTATAATAATTTGTAAATGATCTTCTGTTTCTGGTTTTCTTGTTTAGGAAAATAAAAATATTGTAGAATGCGATGGTTAATATTATTACTCTTTGAACGTAAGAAGACGGCATCAATGATCGAATAACAGCAAGATACTCGTTCATCTGTTTCCTGCGGTTGCGCTCCACGGTGATATGAGTCATCCTTTGGTTCTCCAACTCTTCTTTGTTCTTCCCACTCTTTGTGCGCCTCCGCTTTCTCCTACCGACAGCCGCCACCGTACTGGCGGTGGCAACAGCTGCTACTTGTGATTCCATCATCATGTTGATGTTGCAGTCTAGTAGTTCACCAGAAATCAACTGGTCACCTCCGCCGGTGCAATCATCCGGCGAAGACCAGTGATCCTTCATATCATAACAACTGTTGTTAGTATGTATCACCGAAGAAGATGAACAGTAATCCCAATTATTTGCATGGACAGTACTGGTTTCATGATTTTGATAAAGGTTGTTACTTTCGAAAAACCCACAAAAACTTTTATCTTCTTGTAGTAAGTAATCGTACCCCCAGATGCTCATTTGATCTTGTGGGTAAATTACTGTGTCTAACGCCATTTGAACATAAACAAATGAACCCTAATCTTGATATTGATTCTTCCTCGATCTAGCTTTTCATGTTGACGAAATCAGACTTGAAAAAGTTTCTATCTTTCTAACATATATATATCAGTTGGGTTTTCAAGGATTTGCAATTTGGAATGAGAAGAAGCGAAGGAGGTAGCAACACACGACTCAAAAGCTAATTAAAACATGATATATGAACAATGTATGTTTCTTGAGGGTGGAGGTGGACTCAGCTCACTCGTATATAACACACAACATACACACGCTCTCTCTCTCTTGAAGGCTTGAAGCTACTTATAAGGACCAAATGAATCTACAGTACGTTACACGTGACAACGTATGTTGGACCACTAATCTTTCTGCTACCTAAAGGAAAGGGAAGAGAGAGGGTTGGTACATGAGGTTCTTGGAAGTGGATGTATGATATATGGTAGATGTTGACGGATTGTTTTTGTTTTTGTTTTTTTTGTTTTTTCCCTTTTCAAATCTATTGGTAGGTGACAATTTTGTCTAAATACTTTAATTAAGAGTTTATATAAAACATCTTTATTTTTTTTTATTTTTTATTTTTGCATAATAAACTCCTAGCCTTGTTTTAGTCCAACTAGTCGAAGAATATTGAAGTAATTAATATGTGTATGATATTATTAATTATGTTACCTTTTAGATATATGTCTGCTTTGACAAAACCATTGAGATTAATACAGATTACATGTGAAAAATATTTTGAACTAATATAAAGACATTTTACGGCACCTATCCTTAATCCAATTAAAAGCCATGCATCAATGCATCACACCGGTCCAAATTAATAAGTAGACAGATTATTAATGGAAAGTATCAGAGAATTGTGTTAAGATTCCATCAATTCTATAATTAAGGATAATGGAACATTTGTGTAAAAAATCTACAAGTTTAACCATTTTTGTGATTAAAACCCCAACTATTTTTCATTGCATAAAATACCTCCAACCAACAAAATCTTACGGAATTAGAATAGTACCGGTTGTAATCGATTGAAAGTCATAGGTCACCGTCAACAAGTCATCAGTGACCACCAGAATTTCACCGAAAAAACAAATTCCAGCAAAAAACACAGATTTGAACAAAAAAATCAACAAAAATGTGAATTTGAATAATAAAACACAGACAAGTGAATTCGCTGCAAAGAAGGTTCGTCGTAGACGAAGAGCTGGTCAGCAAATTGCAACTGATTCTTCAGGTTGCAAGTCTTTTTTTTTCCAAAAAAAATCTCATTTTGATAAGTTTTAGTCGGTTGGGGGTTTTTTGTGCAATGAAAAATGATTGAGGTTTTAAACACGAAAATGGTCCAACTTGAGGATTTTTTGTACAAACATCCCTGAGAAATCTATCATTCTTTGCTATTTACAATGTGACGTTTCGTTCGTGGTATGAAATTCGATGAAATTGGAATTTAAATTTAGCTTATTTAGAATTTCTGATAACTAAGACAAATGTTATATTTTATGTATTTTCCATCAAATTTACTTTGTTTATAGAAATTTGGCATTTCATCCAACTCATACATGAATTAAATTCTAACCCACACATAAATTAAATTCCAACCTACATCTCTAACAAATACTAAAAACTATCTTCTACCATCACCATACAAATTATATAAGTTATCAATTTGGTCACAAGCTTTTTTAATAAACGAATAGTATTTTTATCAATTTTCTTCCTATTTGTTTAATACTAATTCTTTATGTGCATAACATTCGAATTATATAAGTTACTTTTGAATTGTACAAGTAAAATTAAGAACTAAGTTACTTTTGAATTGTACAAGTAAAATTAAGAACTTTTAGCATGCATGAACTATGTAACTTATTGATTAACTTGATATCTTTTTACCAGGAACATTGGCAATGGAAAAAGCATGAATTTTTGGCTTAATGCTAGAGTTGTTGGAAATTCTCCTCTTCCTCCAAGATTTCCTAGGCTTTATACATTGGAGGTATATCATACTTGCAAGCTAATTAGACATGTGTGCAACATGGAAGTGAGAAAGTGTGGTGGTAGCTAGACGTGGCGCAACTATCTAAGGTTCGACAGAAAACAAGAGGAGGTGATATAATTGATGACCGTAGCACATAGTTTGCAGTTAGCAAACAATATCGACAGTTTGAAGTGGGATTTAGATTCATCTGGTATATTTACAGTCAAATTAGGTAGAGTTTATTTAGAGGGAAATCCTCACACGCAGTGACGAGCTGACCATGTGGATTGTGGAACACCTTGAGTCGTTACTAAAGTTAATTCATTGACATTGAGAGCCAAGCTTGAAAGACTTATGACTAAACTAAATCTCATTAGAAGAGGAGTTCACATTAATAACACCTTATGTCCCCTTCCGTGCATCTTATGAGGAATTAGAAACACATCTTTTTTGCTTCGTGTTTTTTGAAAGTTTGGTAAGGTATCTCAATGTGGTTTCAAAAATGAAATAAGTAATCTGAATGTGGGTGACTTTAAACAAGTATTTGTTGTTGGCCTTGCTCTCAACCTTAACGACAAGGAAAGGATTCCTCTTGAAGTTTTTGTCCTGATTACGCCATGGTTCCTTTGGAAGGCAAGAAATGAAATGGTTTTTTAGGCAACATATATCAGCTTACTAGTATTAGATGAAATACAAATGAAATCTTTTTTATGGATTAGAATCAGATGTAACAAGGCTAAATTGGGTTGGATAGAATGATGTTCAAGCCGCTTTCGTCGTTTAATAAAATGCAATTATTAAGCATTTGCTTACACTATTTGTCATTCTTTGAATTTTATCTAAACTTTGATTTTGTCAAGATGAAAACCTAAATAAAAAATAATGGAAGGATAATATCTACATATATGGATTTAACTAGCTAGGTGTGTGTGTGTGTATGATTTGTTGTGTATAAACATTAATTAGATTAACAACATTGGTTTTCCACATAAAATACTTTTCAATTTTCATCTCAGTTTGATGATTAATATACGAAAGTTATCATGAGGAGGGGTAAACATGCAAGCACCAAATGCAAGCAAGCTTTTTCCCTGAAAACATGAAAGAAAGGGAAAAACTGAAAAAGAAAAAGAAAATTAAGGAAATGAAAATGAAAATGGACCGGATGGTGGTCGTACGTACTACTATACCCCTCTAGACACATGCAACCCCTCAGGCTCATCTATAGCTTTCTTTACCCTCCTGTCATACATATAGATTAGATAGATAGATATATAAAAGGAGGGATTATTAAATTTAATTAAGAAAAGGGGACTAGGGGAGGGGTGTTTTGGTCATTGCACATGTGCATGAAAACAAAAAACTTGGCGTACGCTTACATTGTTTTGACATACACATTGTACGTATCAAAAAAGACGTGCCCGCAATTCATGTGCAGTCCTTTTGGTTTCATTCACAAAATAATTTAATTGGTCACCCCACCAAACATTTTATATCCCTTTTATATCTCTAATTAATCCTTTACTTAATTTAATTAACTCCATTCTTCTGAAAATAAAACAACATATCTTATTAATTCGTACAAATATTTTACCAAAAGCTAAGTTCAACTAGATGTACATAAAAACTTGAAGAATTTTAAACTGTATATATTTTAAGTACAAATGTACCAAAATTAAAGACCTACATTCCATTGGACAAAGTCTAGTACCGGTTGTCCGCAAAAAAACGTGGGGATTATATATGTATTTGCCAATAATTATTATCAAAAACTCATGTGTATCAGTGTATGTGTGTTATAAATGCATGCAAATCACTGCAAATGTGACGGAGAGAATGTGTGTGTCCATATACACACACTGATCACATGTTGTGAGCACAATTTATATAGTATAAGCACCAATTGGAATAAGTCTTTTATGTATACAATTTTTGAAATTTAATCTAACATTAAAATTATCTTTAAAATTTACACAAATTTTATCATTAAATGCATAAATTTTTTTAAATGTAAAAATTCATACATAAAATGAACAAATGTTCATTATTAGTACACATGTGCATATTGTTTAAATATATTATAATCTATCTATATATATTAATAAAAGAAAATGTCTAGCGCCACATGTCGCTTCCTCGCTTAACCAAAAATTTATTTTCCCGCCCAAATTTCCATATATAATCTCTTTAATTAATTACCTAATTTATATTTAAATTTTAAGTAAAAATATAAGTAAGTAATAATTAATTTAACTACTGTAAATAAAACGAACAATCTTTTTAAATGATTTAAATAACTTTCAAATTTAACTCCTAATTTTAGTTAACTATGCATTGTTTTATATATTAAGTAAAAATAATGCAATATTGATGATCAAAATAAAAAGTTTTAAAAATAATGCATTATTAGTATTCTTATTTATGCATAGAAATAAAAAGTTTTAAAAAATAATTTTAAAAATAAGAAAATTTTGATTATCCCTAAAAGCAAAAAATAATAGTTTTCATACCTTTTTAGGAAAAAAAAATAAACACTTTTATATGTAATTTACATTTGTATAGATTCTTAACAATTATTTATAAAATATCCACGTAATACGTGGGTTGATAACTAGTTTTACATAAAATAAAACATTTTATCGTAATTATCAAGTACATTTAATATGAGACTTCAAGACAGCACATCACGTAACTTTTATATATGTGTGTGTATATATGTGTGTGTGGTGTGTGTGCAGGGAATCCATGTGGATACGTGACCACACAAACCATACTTACTGAGTTACTGTTATCATCATCTAGACTACCATGCATGAATGAATACATACCACCTGATCGATGATCTTTCCCAAGATTTTTATTCACACCAATAATTACTGCATTATAATTAGACTAAATTACAAATTTGGTCCTTGTGGTTATGTCCAATTTGTAGATTTTTTCATTTATCTTTAATAAGTACAAAATTCATACATGTATTTAAGTATTTTGCACATTATCCGTTATTCATCCGTTAAGTTTAACGACCCAATCGTTAGATTATTTAAAATGACAATTATACTCTTTCCAAACATACACTTTTAGTCCTTAAACTAAATAACTATTTTCTTCTTTAGTCCTTATATCTATTTATTCTTTAATTACTTACTACTATAAACATTATTATTTGATTATTTTCCTTTTTATATCCTATTAAAATTTAAATATCTATCTATATTATTTATATAATAAAGGAGAACACAAAACGCCACATGGCGTCACCACGTTCCACCTAAAAAGATAAATACGTTTTATTATCTATATATATAATAAAGAAGAAACAAAATGTCACATGGTGTCACCACATTTAAATACAAAATATAAATACAATTTATTGTTTATAATATCTATAAACATTAATAAATATTTAAAATTATCCACTATTTGACATTATCTAATCAATGTTGTTTACCATCATTATCTGAACTTTTTTAATTTTTAGCTCACCATAATTTATTTAACATTTCTAAATTTTTAGCTAATCTAAATATAAACTGAAAAAGAAAATTTTAATTATATAATCTATCTGTAAACTTCAATAATATTTATAAAGTAAAACATCTTAAATTATATCAATTAAAAATATATAAATATTATAAGATATACAATGAAATATTAAACTACATTAGATTGTATTTGAAAAGAAAAAAAATATATTAATAAAAAACATATGTCATAACATATTTTGTTTATTGTAATGAAATATATAACTACTTTGAAGGGTTTTTAACACAATTTTCCCTTGGGTTAAATAGCATAATTAAGGAAAATTTAAGCATCTTATTATGTTCTGTCGCATAAAAATATATAATTATTACGAGCATCTTAAGGTTGATCTTTAATGTGTTGGTCCTGGTGGCATATATGAATGTAAAAAAAAGGTAAAAGCTAGTGATGGAATACGGGATAATTACAATACCCGTAGGAAACAACAACAAATGAAACATACGTTGAAAAATGAATAAATTGGTCGATATTATAAATATGAACTCTTGAATGAATAAATATAATTAAGGACACATGTAACACCTTTAAACAAGTTAATTTCATTGTATATTATTATACATAGTAATTAGTTTTTGAAGATGTTATTTATAATTTATGTGTATAACTAATTAATGTGCTATCGATTAATTGAGAAACTACTTGAAAATTCCACCTCTAAATGTTTGTACTTTCTTTAAAAAGTAAATTATTTGATGCAAAATTTGAGTAATTAGATAAATCAAATCACCTATCAAATCTCAACACTCTATACTTTTAGGGTGTGTTTTGTATTTTGGTTGAATAACTTAGAGAGTTTATTTAGGATTTAGATTTCAAAATAATTTCGTATCATATTTGATTGTGAAAAAAAAAAGTAATTTCTCTTTCTCATCTTTTCATCGTCTCTCCTCTACGTACGTTAAATATTTAATAATTCACACCATGCTTTTTATAATTATATCATATTTTTATTCTAACATTTTTAATTCTGTCATATTAAATCTTTTTATTTATAATCTTATCATATTAAAGTTTTGAAATAAAAATGGTACTAGGTATTGCTGTAGATAAATAACGTTTTCTATATCTGAATAAATCAAACTCATGTAGCGACAAGTTAATTGCCTCTCTAATCCTGTGTGCTTGTTTGTCTATTGTGAGTTTCCAGTATTGGATTTTTATATATTCAACTATACTCTTTTTTGTTTTTGTTTTTGTTTTTGTTTTTGAGAGGGATATATATATATATATATATATATATATATATATATATAGATTGAGGTTCTATGGGGCACCATATGCATCGGGAACCAAATGGGACCAAAAATGCATTGCTTGTTTACAAAGGGTGCATTAAGGGCATTTTGAGAATACTTAATAATATATTGTTAAATTATAAGATTTAATTTAATATTTATCATTTATTTAGGAAACTAAATAAAATGATTAACTACATTTCCATAAATCCATTCCCTTTTCTCTCTCTTTCCCTTTTGCTTTCATGGCTAGCCTCTCTCCATCTCTCTTTCTCTCAACCAGTTTTCACGACAATGATGAACACATTGAAGACATTGATGAACACGTTTAAATTTTAGAGATGCATCACGAAATTAACACGTTTAAATGTCGAAATGCATCACGATTTTGGTGATGCATAATGATGGAACAAAGACGATGATGAATATGGTCGAAATGCATCACGATTTTGGTGATGCATAATGATGGAACAAAGACGATGATGAATATGGTCTAAATGCATCATGTTTGAAATTGAATTGGATGAAAATGCATCGTGTTTGAAGACAAATCCAATAAATTGGATGAATATGCATCATGTTTGTTTAGATTCGGATAGAATATTTTCTGAATTCAAGCATCTTCCGATTTTGCCCTTCCGCGCACGAGAAGTTATGCACCCGTGCACCCATTTTCAAGTTAATTACCCTTTTGCCACTACAATCTGAACCATTAAAATTCAAGATCTAACGGTGCATACAGGTTCCCAAAGTGTACAATGCATACAGGTGCCCCATAGAACCTGACCCTATATATATATATATATATATATATATATATATATATATATATATATATATATATATATATATATATATATATATATATATATATATATATATATATATATAATACTTGGAATACATATTATGAAAGAGAAATAGATGTATAACTGATTTGTATTTTTTGCATTATGTTGATATCTCGATTTACATATGAATATATAAAATACATCTTCTATACAAAACACATGATTTTATACATAAAATACATATATTTTATATATAAAATACATCTCCTATACAAAATATATATGTTATTCTACATAAAACATACACACACACAAATATATATACACATATAGAATATGGTTCGAGATAGAATATCACTCATTATGTAGCGTACCAGAAGGTATCACTTTAAATTTTTTTTTTCATAAATATGTTTTAATTAACAATATAAAGATGGTATGCAAATTATTTGTATATATATGAACATACATTCATACGTGCGCGAGTGTGTATATTAATTTACATTTACCGAATTCTTTGCAGATATCAATGTGTTAATATTTTATACAATATTTTCTTCCAAACTTTCTGTGAATTTAAAAAGTTGGAACACTTTTTACAAAAACGACATTCTCAACTTGTGTTCCAAACTCCAAAGGGTACGTCTTCTCTTACTTGCTCCTGCTTCCAATGGAAATGGAATATTATGTCTACCAAAGCTAATATTTGTTTAATCCCTCCGTCAATTTTCTAATCATCAACTCGAATTGTTTATATATTTTTTTCCTTATATAACTATTTTTATTAATATTATAACTTAAATCCAGAATAATTAATATTGATGAAAACTCCAAACACAAACCGGCAAATGTTGAACGTAATATGAGACTCGATAAGAAAAGACCCAACTTGGCAAATTAATTAATTTAATCAAGACGTTTTAATTAGGAAACCACTCAACCAAAACCTTATACGAATTAATATTTTACTATTTAATTATTCTTTGCATATATAACATTTGTTTAAATTTTGTATCAAGGTTGATGTTACGTTTGAAGATCGTGTCTCCACAATTTGCAGCCTTGATTACAGTAGTTAGTTAGTTTACATTTATTTCCCTTTTTTTATATTTCAACTTAGCTTCAAAAGTTCAATGAATATGGAAAAATCCATGTACATATCTTAATTTTAATAATTTTTATGAGAATCCGGAGATATAATTAAAGTACAAAAAATAATATTTTAAAAAATGATTGATTTAAAGAGATCGGAGAAGAATATTTAATGCAACTTGATTGTTCTTATATTCAATATTTTGAGACCAACTGGCTATATACCCGGCCATCACTTGATGTACTTGTTAATTTAGCGTAACTTTTTAAAAAAGTATATATATAATAAGAAATTCCAATTTACGTACAATAATAACAGCTAATTTATGTAAATTGTTGATGTAACGTAGGTATTGAGGATTAGCTTACTTTTTATTAAAAACTTCACAATCATATATTTAATAGATCTTATCTGTAATATATGTTTTGTAGAAATGTATAATTCTTTATAAATAATTCATTGTTGCTATTAAAATAATATTTAAAGTAAATTCATGAAGTATAAATGATTATACCATTCACTATTAGATGTCCATATACATTTATGCTTTTTTATTTCTTAATTAATTAATTTGATGGTGGCGATGATGATGGTGGCGAAGGGCTTGGTATGATACTATGATGTGGTTTAGATTTATTTAAACGGATTAATTCAACGGTCATGGATCTAATCTTTTATCTACTCAAATTGATTGATCTGTGGAATCATTAGGTGGAATATTGGATTGGTTTTCGACCTACTGAATCATATAAATGTATTTGTATGTAGTTAGATTTTGATAAGATAATAATCCATTGGCAAGCTACTCATAACAATGGATTAAACATTTCTAATGTTTATAGCAATGACTTTCACTATTAATTCTATAAAGAACTTTAATTAAATAAGATAAACTATTATTTTCTTTCTTTTTAGTATTCAAAAGAATGGAATTAATTTGGGGCAACAGTTTGTAGATTTTCTAGTAGTGAAAAGAAGCATGAGTAAACTTTTTGGAGCTCATTAGCTAGGTGGTTGCCGGTTGGTTTGAGTTAGCTTGGTCATACCCGACCTGAAGATTATTATAGTATTATATTTAGAAAATTAAAAATATTTTTGATAAAATTACATGTGTGTGTGTGTGCGCGCGCGCACACACACACACACACACACACACACACACACACACACACACACACACACACACACACACACACACACACACACATATATATATATATATATACACACACACACACTGGTTCAATTGATAAATTTTGTGTATTGAACAACCCTGAAAAACCATCCTTAGTTCTTAATTAAATTTATCAGCGATGTATCATGATGAATTTAGTTGAAAAAAATATGTGTATCCCCGTGTACATATTAGATGCCTGGAAGAATAACTTAAGAAAACAATATATATATATATATATATCTAGTTAAATCAAATCTAGTTTTATATTAATACGGTATTTCATTTATTAGTCACACATTAAATGCTAAAATAGATTTAGATAATAATTTCAAACTTCAAAAAATTGATTAAAGAAAAATTTAATTAATCCAATTTAAAAATTTTTATACAAATCAATATATGCATCATCTTCATCCACTGAAAACCTTCTCAACATCAATGGCTTCATCTCCATAAAATTACACATACTAATTAAAAGAGTTTTTTTGCAAGAAGAAAACATGACTGTAATACTTGAATGGATTTTTTTTCGTTGAGACCGGCCTTCTCAACTTTGCATCTTGGTTCACCTCCAATGTGTAACACTTGAATGTATGAAACTCACGAATACTCTACTTGAATGTTTAAAACTCGAGAATTCTTTATTTGAAATTTCTTCAATTGAATATATGCTAACTCAAATCTTTATAGCAAAACTCATGAATTTCCCAGTTGATTTAAGAGATTTTCATTTCCATTAATAAAGTCGACGATAATTGTAGGAGTTACTATGATCTAATTAAATTTATGTATAATTATATACAATAAATAAAATAATATATTGACCAATATTATCCTTAACGAACCTTACGATGTACACGGGGTCTTCAAGGTCCTCTAGTGCACAGTACTAGTTCTTCATTAACCTCCATATATAATATATATAATCAATACAAGAATGAATTGAAACTAAATATAAATATAGCCATTAATTATTGGGAAAAATAAATAAAATATTAGATTAAAAAACAGAAATGGTGCAGAAAATGAAGTTATTGCCACGGTAGGCGGAAACACAAAACCCTATATTCATTCTTGTCTTAGGCGTTGTCTTTCCACAGATTAAATTATATATAATGTTTTAAAAACATAAATTAGTTTGTGGACTAAAAATAGTCCATATATGTCGTGCTTTGTGATTACAACTCATAGTCTAAGATACCAACAAACCTAATCAAGATTTAAATGCAATTAATTATGTCTTGATTGCATGTGGTTCCACCGTGAACCCCGGTTCACCACAACCTACACTCCTTCTGTCATCATGTGGCCTGCCATACCTTAATTGCCAAACCATAACCATGATGCATGAATTCCATTTTTATCATTTGGCCTCTCACTTACTCTTATGATTGATATTCTCAATCTAAATATCTAATCTATGTATATATATACAAAAAAAGAATAATTAAAAGGATAAAACATCATTTGGGGTCCTATCGACCATTCCTAGGGTGTATAGTTTGAACCCTATATCTCCAATATGAATTTTGTATCTTCAACCATTAGACTACCATTGCAGAGAAATCTATATTTAAAAAAAATATTTTTTTTCTTTTCGTGATTAAGTTTCTGAACTTTTTGTTTAACTACGTCACCAGACACTTTTTTGTCTTACTCAAAATCAAAACCATATATTTATGTGCTACATGCTAAGTTGATAAAACAATTGCTTCACCGAACGATTTAATTAAAAATACCAAATTTCTTTCTTATTTTTAAAAATCAAGTCCTTAAACTTTTTTTCTTATTGTTTAAGTTATTCTGCCTTTTACCGGTAATGACCGCATAAACAAATCATATATATATATATATATATATATATATATATATATATATATATATATATATATATATATATATATATATATATATATATATATATATATATATAGAATATGGTTCGTGTGAGTACCTAAAAAATGCAGAGTACCGTGAGTACCTGTGAACACACGGGTTTTACATGTGAACTTGCTCCGAAAAAAAGTTTTTTTTTTTTTTGAATTTTTTTCATATTTATTTAGATACAAATAATATAAGGCTATTCGTAAAATATTATATACATTTACACTTTCTATCATCTTAAAAGTCATGTGAACGTGAAAAATCTCATGTGAACATGCTTAGTTGTGAACACACGTTCACAACAGCACACTTCATGTGAACACACACGTTTCACATAGTTCTAGTGTGTGTTTAGGTGTGATTTTTTGCAAGTAGTCTTGTATTATTAATTTAAACATGATTATGAAAAAAAATTCAAAAAAAATGATTTTAAGTGAGGTACCTCCGGTACTCCGCAAAACTAGTGGTACTCATTTGAACCCAAATCTATATATATACACACACACACACACACACACACACATATATGTATGTACCTCTATACACATGGATATATACATGTATGTATCTCTATACACATGGATATCTACATATATGTATGTATGTATCTACATAGGTATGTATGT
>JAANYP010002217.1:939426-991394 GCA_020465985.1 Centrapalus pauciflorus | reverse complement strand
GTGAACTTGCCTCCGAAAAAAGTTTTTTTTTTTTAGTTTTTTTCAATGCATTTAGGATACACTAATAAGACTATACGTAAAATATTCTATACATTTCGCTTTCTATCACTTAAAAGTCACCTGTGAACGTGAAAAAAAATTCACCTTGTTGTGACCAGCCTGAGTATGACACACACTTTCACAACAGCACACTCATGTGAACACACACGGTTCAAAGTTCTAGTGTATGTTTGAGGTGTGGATTTTTTTGGCAAGTAGTCTTGTATTATTAATTTACACATGATTGTAGGGAAAAAAATTTCAAAAAACACGATTTTTAAGCGTGGACTAACTTCGTACTCGACAAAACTAGTGGTACTCATTTTGAACCCATATATATATATATATATATATATATAATATGATCTATGTAATACTCTAATAACGTGGGTGAAGTTAATGGGAAACCACCTCGTGCCACACTGAAAAACTGATGGAAACCTACCATACCGTCCGATTTGGTTTTTTTTTTTTCGTGCCTTTCTGAAAAACGCTCGGGGTGGTGGGGGTGACATTTATCGTAAATAAGGTGATGCATCACGCGGGGAAATTTGAGCATTTGTGGTGGTGTGCATCGCGGTTTTCACAAGTTTTCAGGTGCATTGTGGTATTCCATTGAACCTCTCTCTCTCTCTCTCTCTCTCTATATCTCTCTCTCTATATATATATATATATATATATATATATATATATATATATATATATATATATATATATATATATATATATATATAAATATTACTGTATATATATGCACATATGTATGTATTTGTATACATTACTGTTTACTTTATGTGTGTGTTTTCAAGTGAGTACCATCTGTTATGCAACAATCCAAAAATTATTTACCACTCGTAAAAATATTTTTTTTGAAACTTTTTTTAAATAATATTACAAAGATAATATATAAATTTCACGCACAGTCACACATTCTAAGTGTCCGAAATCATGCATTATATAAATATATATTCACAAACATGTAAATTATGTAAGTATATGTTCATATCATTTTTAAGGAGTTAAGATATGTGAATGTATGCTAAATTTAAATATCATCTTTATAAATTAATTAAAATGAAAAAAACTTTTAATTTTTTTTAAATGTGATACTTTCTGGTGCGCTACATAATAAGTAATACTCTCTTGAACCATTACACACACATATGTATAAATATACATATAGATCTAGGATCAAATAAAAAGCTAAATATATATTGAAAATGTGAGAAACACTGTGATTCATTTTTTATATATACTGATTCATCATTTTCAGAATATACAAATAATGAATCATAAATTCTGAATTAAATAATTCATTAAGATTTTACATAGATTCAATAGTTTTTGAATTTATAAGTAATATATCACAAAAATTCAAAAATAAGTGAATTAATGTATAAATTTCGTGAATCAATATACAAATATAACGAATCATACTACTTCTGACACATTTCAAAATATATTTATTTTCTCACAATAATCTAAGCGTGTGTATGTATGTGTGTGTGTGTAACATGATTCATACAAGTATTAAAGTTTTGTAAGGTATTGCGACACACCATATAAACATATCAATTTTGAGATGAACATGTTACGAAAAAGTTTTTTTTTAAATAAATTTATTTTATATTTATGTAGATACAATTAATATATGACTGTTTATAATTTATTACATACATTATTTTATATTTATGTAGATACAATTAATTCATGTGAACTTAAAAAGTATCGTGATTGTGAACTTACACGTTTCAGATAGTTCTATTGTGCGTATGCTATTTTACAACTAAACGCATGTTAATAATTTAAACATGATTATCGAAAAATATTTTTTTTATAAAAGTGGTACATTCGGTACACTGTAAAACTAGTTGCAATCACTTGAAAACACACACACAGAGGCATAGATATATCATGTTCGTTTAAGAGGTATATATACCATTTTATAAGAGTGGTACCTCTGATACATCATATGTATAAAGTATAAACCAACAATATACCTCTTGTGAATAGGCTTGGCAAAAAAAAAAAAAAAACCAGATCTTTAGGACTTAGGAAAAGTATAATGCTTCACACAGTGATGATTGTGCATCACACAGGAAAAACTGTGCATCACTATCACTAGATGCATTATGTGGTCGTTCTGAGTCGACCACAATGCACTGCAAAGGAAAGTGTGGTGCATCACGATTATTTGACGCATTACGTGACCGACCTGACTCCAAATCGGTCTGTTTTTTTACCACTTCGTTTAGTCGAAATCAGTCCATCATTTTTATGATTCTCCACAAAAATAAAATTGTAAATTACTTAGCTTAGAATCAAAACCAAAACCTATAGTTCCATAAAGTTACACTTTAAGTCTTTAGCATTAAACTACATGTCACTTTGTTGTAAAATTTAAGTACCCATATTTTAATAACAAACTAACTCTCTAATATATTAGTTTACTAAAGATGGAACCTAATATCTTTGATTCCATAGATTAATAAAGAATTATATTTACTATTTTTTCTTGCGATTCACTAGTAAGTTAATAAATTAGTGAGTAACTTTGTTATTAAGAAAACAAGTCAATAAAATTGATAATAAATGCCCTTGTAGTTTAATGGAGTTAGCGTTCCTTTATGAAACAAGAGGTTCAATGTTTGATTTTCAAATAAGTATTTTAATATTTTATTTTTGTGAAAAAAATAAACATGATGGATTAATTTTGACTCAGACCGGTTTGGACCGATGTACCGATTCGATTCTGGACCAGCAACATTATACATCAAGTAATCTCATGAGACCATCATCTCCATGTGATGCACAATGTTTCGCGTGATACAATATGATTTACTTTACAATGTATCGTGGTTCAACTTGAACCGACTACATGATGCACAATTCTATTTTTGTTGATGCATTGTGGCTTTCAATTTTTTTGCATAGAAAATTTCCACCGAATCCAGTATATATAGCCATGTTCACATGAGAACCCTATCTTCCATAAAAACTGAGATAACCACTAAAATTTATACAAAATTCAAGTACAATTTTATGCATTTATTGTATAAATGATAAAGTTTAATTTTCATATGAAAATTTAGTATAAGATTATAAAATTTATAAATTTTTAAGAATAATAATAATAATAATATTCTATATTATTTTAAACTTTTTTATGTGTTTATGTACAATTAATATCAAATACATTATTATGATACGAATTTTCGCTATTATATAACGTCATATGTGTATGAAATTTTTACTTCAAAATGTAAACTTTATGAATAATTTATGACATATTTAATTAATTAATATTGTTGAATATAGGAAGGAGTATTTTCGTCTTCTTTTTTCTTGTGTTTTTAGGTAATTTTTAGCTGTAACTATAATTGGCTACTCTAGCTTGTAGCTACGAACTTCTTTGCCGAATATAACTATCACCTAACCATAAATATATGTCAAGGAGGCTATCAAACTTTCAATTTAATTAGTGGCATTAAAGTATTAATTTCTAAGTGTTTGATGATTTTTATTAGATTACATTTGAAGTTAGAAAGGTGCGATTCTTCGCTGCAAAAAATTTAGTTACAAAACTAAGTACCTAACCATCAAGTTTTGTTTATTAAAAAGGTTTTTATATAACCTCTTTCTTAAAAAAAGAAAAATACTGACCTCTTTTCTAAGCAAAATTTTGGAAATTTTCTTATTTTGTTTTCGATTTAGAGGTAAAGACATCTTAAATATTGGTTTGAAAAGAGTAACAACTTTATTGGTAACTATCAAGAAATAATGCAGAAATATTTGATCATTCATTAGTACTTACACACATACCCTACTAGGGATGTGTGGAATGACCGGAAAATCGAACCGAAACCGAAACCGAACCGGAACCGATTGGAACCGACTTTTAGTATTCGGTTCGGTTATCGGTTCTTATAATTTTTAATTTTCGGTTGTCGGTTATTCAGTTAACGGTTCTGCGGGTTTCGGTTATATCGGGTATGGAACCAAGAATTCGAAAAGTCCATGGCATGGATACCAAGAAAATTTAAAAACCCATGATGGGAATTGTGAAAAACAAAAGATTATTTGATGGTTGTCTTTCTCAATCCTCACCATACCTAACACTTGGAAGAATTAATTGCATCGATCAAATCCACTTTGTTCTAAAAACAAGCAATTTTTAAAATACAATCAATAATTAAGAATATATCACTATAGTTAAAGAAGTAATTCAGAATGATATTTTATCAAGATTTACATTCAATAAAACGTTAACCAAAATCAATCTAGATTTGAAAATCCATTAGGAATTGTTCAGGTTGAAAATCCATACTTCACGTTGACATTCATAACAAAAATATTTTTTTTTGGCAAAAGTATAATAAAACGTTAATCGTGTTTTTTTGTTTATATCTTGTTATAATATATATATATATATATATATATATATATATATATATATATATATATATATATATATATATATATATATATATATATATATATAAGGAATATGGTTCGAGAGAGTACCACCCAAATGCAGCGCAGCAGAAGGTACCACCTTTAAAAGAAAAAATTTTAAATTTTTTTTTCATAAATATGTTTTAATTAACATTATGAAGATCGTATGTAAATTTCACATACATTCACATCTCCTAGCTCCTAAAAAATGATGTGAACACACACTTACATAATTTTGAAGACATGTGAACATGCATTTATGTGATGTGTGTTTTCATGCACTTAGAGTGTTCGGATTTGCGTGAAATTCACATATGAACAGTGTAATGTTAATTAGAAAATGTTCATGAAAAAAATTTCGAAAAAATTACTTTTAAGGGTGGTACCTTCTGGTGCGCTGCATTAGAGGTGATACTCACTTGAGCCTAAATCTATATATAAGTATATATATTTTTTTTTGCAAATTTTGGTTCTAATCGGTTCCATACCCGAAATACCCGTACCATAACCGAACCGGAACCGTGTTACAATTATTGGTTCGGTTATCGGTTCTCACAATCTTCAATTTTCGGTTTCGGTTAAACCGGTTCCGATTCGGTTCTGTCCGGTTCCGGAACCATTTACATCCCTATACCCTACATGTACACATGATTTTTTTGTCTCACCAAATTTATCATCAATTTGCTTTTAACAAAACTATTAACACAGACAGGTTCAATGAAGAACCTTTATGCATTAGAATACATTGAAAAAACATTGTGCTACACTAGGAAACGTATAGTGCATCACGCAAAGGGGTTTATGCATCACACGGAAAGAAGTGTGCATCATGATTATTTGATGCATTACGTGGTCGGTCCGAGTCAAACAACAATGCATTGCAAAGGAAAACATGATGAAACACACGGGGAGAATGGTGCATCACGATCAGTCCAACTCGGGTCATCTGTGAAACGCCCCGTTCTAATAACGCGGCGCTTTTACTATAATTCTGCAACATAATCCTCGAAGTAATAAAATAAAGCGTTCGAATCTCAACTTCAATTTCAATACGTAAATAAACTAAAACCACCACATTCAGAGTGCGCTAAAATATAACATCTAATTATTGTAATAATTAGATGTTATATTTTAGCGCACTCTGAATGTGGTGGTTTTAGTTTATTTACGTATTGAAATTGAAGTTGAGATTCGAACGCTTTATTTTATTACTTCGAGGATTATGTTGCAGAATTATAGTAAAAGCGCCACGTTATTAGAACGGGGCGTTTCAATATCAGAGCCAGGTTTGGTTTAAGTGAATTAAGTACTTGTTTGGTGCTTAGTCTTAAACCGTAAGATCATTAGTAGTGTAAGTTATGATTGTGCGAGGTAAACTCTATCCTGATGGCCTTAGGAAATTGGGTACGGTTAAGATAGGGTTTAACTGTAACCTTTATAAATATATGTACATATACCCTTATGAGTAAACCAGAAATTAATCAAGTGTGAATAATATAACAAAAATTTTAATTTAACTCATAAAGTTAATATTCAGCACCATGGCTGATGACGAGAGCCACAGTCATCCACGTGATGAGCGAGTTGTTGTAGAGTCAGAGGATATAGAGCATTCTGACGGAGAGCGTGAGGATGGGGATGATTTAGATGATGATATTGGACCCGAGGGAAGACCGTTGACCCCTCGTGAGACCTGGATGATGAGGTACATGACCCGTTATGTACGAGATGTTATAGATGATAGCCGCGCGAAGGTGCAGCAGGGTTTTCAGGAGATTCGTGACCTGATTGCTTCATCCCGATCTGATGCGGGAAATCCTTTGGTATCTGCTCCTACTGGCGGGGGCAACATTGTGGGGACCGATACTGACGGACGACGATCTGACCGTACTTCGTTCAAGGCCTTTAAGGGGTCTGGAGCAAAAGAGTTCGATGGGATTATGGAGCCTGTGAAGGCTCTTGATTGGCTCGAGTGTTCAGAGAGGGCATTTCGCCTGAGTCACTGTTTAGAGACTGATATGGTAGAGTATGCCGCGGGGATGCTAGTGGGCCCAGCGTTGACTTGGTGGAAGAACACCTCGAGGGCTATTGGTTCCGATTTGGTGGGGAAGATGACTTGGGCTCAGTTTAGGAAGAGATTTCAGGATCAGTACTGTCCAGCTGACTTGACGAGGGAGATTGAGAGACAGTTTTTAGCTCTACGACAGAAGGGTCTGACAGTTCAGGAGTATGAGGCTGCGTTCAGGGAGAAATCTCAGTTTGTGACTAGATATGCGCTAGATGAGGAGACGAGAGTAGACATGTTTGTGACTGGGCTTCGTGCTGAGATTAAAGAGTTTGTTGAGATGCAGAGCTATAAGACCCTTGAGGAGGCAGTTATGAGTGCGCGGAAGCGCGAACAAGCACTGTTAGGTTCTACTACTTCTGTGATGTCATCACCCAAGAAAGCTAGGACTGCGGGTCCTGATCGGTTATTTCAGACATCTACAAAATCATCTGGTTCTTCTTTCTCCCAATCCCAGCAGCAGTATACATCAGCGACACAGATGCCGCACGATTGCCAGCAGTGTGGGAAGAGACATACTGGATTATGTAGTGGTTTTTCTAGAGGGTGTCACGCATGTGGAGATACCAAGCACATCAGAGTTAACTGTCCGATACATCCGTTGATTTGCTTCGATTGTGGAGTTCAGGGTCATGTAGCGAGGAACTGCCCTCAGCGGAGGCAGAGTCAGAATATGAGTACTAGCATTGCATCTATGAGTCAGCAAGCTGCGGGATCAGCTCAGTCGAGGAGAGGCGACACTGATAGAGTTCCGACCCGTGCTTTTCAGATCACAATTGACGCGCCCTGTGAGACTCCTGATGTGGTTACGGGTATTTTTGACTTAACGCTTTATTTGATTATTCGTTATTTAACTGGGGTGCCACTATTCATTTTTATTAATGTGCCTCTTTTGCATGTCATCTGAATATAATTCTTTTATATACTTTGATTTCATTGATGTTGGGACCGTAAGCGAGCGTGTGTCATAGGCTTAAGAGATTTACATATATGCTTAGTCTTGGTGATCAAAATTTCACTTTAGAGTTTGTAGTTATAATTACTAGTGGATTGAAGGTGATTGTGGTATGAATTAGTTGGATGCTTATAATGCTCATGTTATTTGTTCAAGAAGTAAGATTTAAATTACGAGTGAGTAGATAACAATATATATAATTTATAGTGTTTTGATGCAACAAGGAAGAGTAAACACTTATACATTGAAATAGCAGAAAATTCATTAGAGTAAATATTCTGTATACGACTAAGAGTTGATAGCGATGATGTTTACGTTGAGGTTTTGGAGATATTATTTATAAGGCATGAGATGTCTGCTAGTCACTAATAATTGAAGAGGTAAATCTTACTACGACATGTACAATAGGAAAGAATTTTACAATTTTGATTTTATCGAGGTGAGCATTATCAATTAACACTTGAAGTCTATGCACATGATTAAATTACGATTATTCGTGAGTGATTGAGAGTTATTCAGGGTCAACCAGAGATATATTCGGTTTAAGCATAGATCAGTTGAATTTGAAGTTGATCGTTATTTGATGCTAATAGTATCGTCCGGGAAGGAGATTATACAAAATAAGAAGCGTAATCCTAAGTTCATTATAAAGTGTTGGACTATAAAGTGCATAGGTGCACAAAATTAACAACTAAAATTACCATTGGAGTTTGTTAATGCACATGATGGATACGATATTAGTTTTATTATTATTATTATTATTTTTTTTTTTTTGAAAAATTCCGGTAGGATGATATCCACTCAGAATGATAAGATTGATACGAGACTTAGAAATTTTAAGATGATTTAATCAAGGTGGCGTATTACCGAGATTTGAATTATATGTAGAAATTTAAGACAGAGATGTAAGCGAGATACTGATTTAATTAATTTCATGTGATCTCGAGGATGAGATCAATCCAGATTGTAGGAGATTGTAACACCCGCTAATTTCGAGGAAATAAGATATAAATTATCAGATTGGGTTGTTGATATTTAAATGTTTAATTGCATAGCTTTTAAGAAATAAAGATAAATGCATATTTATAGATGATTTAAAAGAAATGAAAATTAAAAAAAAAAAAAAAGCGGTGAAAGGCATAGGAAGTTATAACAGAATATGGTTTTGGTTTTCATTTCTCATTCCAAGCAATGTCATCATTCTCATCACAAACACACACTATTCTCATCACAAACACACACAAAAATCTGGGTTTTGAAGAATGTGGGTTTAAACTTTGAAGATTAAATCATCCACATCATTGAGAAGTTGAGATATTCTTAAGAGGTTGGTCAAGTTCATCAACAACAACGTGAAAAACTTTGAGGTAATAATTATAAATTCGTAATTTAATTTCTAGCATTTGATTTAGTAGCGAAAAATGAATTAAAATGAGAATTTTAATCTGGAAATCAACACTCATTGATAGCTCTAACATTTACCTTCATCAATTTATGAATTAAAAAGCTTCAAAATGCATAACAATGGAGGTTTTAGGTGGGTTTTGGGATTAATCGGGATTTATGAAAGATAACACTAAGTAATAAGTGAAGAAACATCTTTAGAACATTAATTGGTTATCAATTTTGGATTTAAACTCAATATAATGGTGTCCAGAAATTTTGGAGTTATGAGATTTTGGGTGTGAAATCTAAGAAATGGAGGTTGGATTGGAATGGTGTGGTGTGTAATTAAAGAAATCGATCAAGAATTTCAGTGGCCGGAGTTGGCGTCGGCGCCGCCGCTGCTCGGCGGTGGCCGTCGAGAACGAGGGCAGCAGCCATGGTTGCGTCGGTGCTTTGCCTCTACCCTGTTGCTGTCTGCGTTTTCTGTTATGGGTTACACCGAGAAGAGAGAATGAGATGCGTGTAGTGACCAGAGTTCAGCCGGAGTCAGGACCGGCGGCGACATGGTCCGACCGAGTAGCAGCAGCGCTGCCCTGTCTTTTTCTTTTTGCCCTGATCGGCGCCCCTGTCTGACCTTCTTTCTTCTCGTTTTTTTTTTCTTTTCCCTTCTGTTCTTAGTGTAAAAGGTAGAGCATAGGATAGGCTTTGTTCATTTATTTTTTTTTTGGGCCTGCTGTATTACTTTTACTGTAACCGAGAGAGATGAGAGAATGAGAGGGATACATTTTGTTTCTTTTAATTTTTTTTTCTTTTAAATCATCTATAAATATGCATTTATCTTTATTTTTTAAAAGCTATGCAATTAAACATTTAAATATCAACAACCCAATCTGATAATTTATATCTTATTTCCTCGAAATTAGCGGGTGTTACAATCTGACAGTCCAAATTGGACCGGCTTTTGTCTAGTCTATTCAATTGAAGTCGTTCAACCTTTTTTTTAATAATTTCTTCACAAAAATAAAATATTAAATTAATTAGTTGAGGATCAAATCCTAAACCTTTAGTTTTGTAAAGCAACTTTTTATCCATTGAGCTACAAGTTTATAGGATGCACAATTCTCCCTGTGTGATGCACAATCCTCCGATTGCGTGATGCATCAAGTGACCAGTTGCATAATACTCCCCATTTGATGCACAATCCCTTCCGTGTGGTGCACAATCCCTTACATGATGCACTATGCTTTCATTTGCAATGCATTGAGGTCCGACTCGAACTGACAATGTCATGCAGCAAGTGATCGTGATGCACAAACCTCTATTGCTGGTGCATTATGGTTCTCCAAAGTTATTCAATGCATAGAGGTTTCTCCATTAAACATCTCTCTCTCTCTCTCTCTCTCTCTCTCTCTCTCTCTTTACATATATATATATATATATATATTCAGGTTCAAAAAGGTACCTCTCGAAATCAAGTGCACCCGAAGGTACCAACCTTAAAAAACTTTTTTTTTTTAAATTTTTTTCTCATAATTATGTTTAATTTAATGTTATACACATGATATATGAATTATACATTCACACTTTCTGTGTCCTTAAAAATTATGTGAATGCTCAATGCATATTTATGTGAATGGTCATCCATGTGAATGATCATTTAACACAATGTGAATGGTGTGAATGATCATTCATATGATCTATTTTTACCATTCACAAGATTTATGATGTTGCTTCTTTTAAAAAAAAGTCTTATAATGTTGTCTTATACATGTCTATTCAAAAATAATATATATGAATGATCATTCACATTAAGGTACGCTGGGTACGCTGGAATATTACAGGTACGCTGATGAACCTGATTCTATATATATATATATATATATATATATATATATATATATATATATATATATATATATATATATATATATATATATATATATATATATATATATTATTATTATTATCATCTATATATGTTAATAAAGTAAGATAATTTTGCCACATGTCAATCTCTCGTGACATCTCATTTTCATTTTCCTGTTTATTTTCTTACCATAATTTATATTATAATGTTATGGAAAGTAAAATTAATAACTCTAATCATCTTTTATAATTTATTTATGATATTTTATTTTCTTATTATTTAAAAATTTAATAGATCTATATGTAGTTAAAAAGCCAATGATCAACGTTATAATCCATTCACTAAAACTTTTATTTATTCGTATATTATGTATATTAATTTCACACTTTATATAGTTTATATAATTTATCTATTGAGTTGTAATATTAACCTTTAATTATTATAAATTTATAATTGTGATATAATAATTCTATTTTATTTGTATTTATAAAAACTATTATTTTATAAATATATACCATGTAATACATGGGCAAATAACTGGTTTATAATAATCTAACATTAAAATTACATTTAAAATTAAAATTCATTAGATTATACACTAAATGCACAAACTTTGTCAAATGCACAAATTTATACATAAAGTGAACAAATTTATCATGAGATGCATAAATTTTTGCATGAAAGACATAAATTTATCAAAAATATAAATTTAGCATAAAATGCATAATTTTATACATTAAATTCACAAAGTCTAGAGTGATTCTCATGTTTTCATGGAATTGAGAGATTTTTACTGGAATCCAACCTCGATTTTAAATTTTAGCATAGAATTTTAAATTTAACAATTTCTTTTAAGTAATTTTATATGTGCGATTTAATGTTTAAAACATAGATCGAGACAACAAAGTCAAAATATTCGAGAAAAATATGGTCAAAGAAAGAAAAAGGAGTGGACAATTGTGGTGGGCCAGTGGGTTTTGTTTATGGGCTTTCGCTTTCTTTCAACTTTATTTTTCTGTAACCTTTTTATTTGACAAATTGTTTTGGTCCGTTTGGGTAAAGCTGACCACCCCATATTTTTGCTTTTAACTTTTCCACACCCCAACATTATTGCCTTTTTTAGTGGGTAGTAAATATGTCACATCCGATAACAAATCAAAACAAAACCGATTAAATTTTATATATCACTGTTTTCTCATTTTTTATGCGTACATCAAAATGGGTCGTGTTATATGTACACAATATTTTTTTAAGAGTAATTTTAATCAATACGGTGAAACTCATATAAATTAAAGTTTCTTAAAAATTTCCAAGTTTCTTTGTCCATTGCTCAAGTGTGTGTATTAGAGGTAATATCTACAACTCTTGTCTTATATTATATCATATTATATATATATATATATGTATATATATACATACTCAAGTATGTAGAATGATTTATAATAGGTGTTTAGCTTAAATCAATAATCACTTATCCCATCCTTTCTTTTATGTTACCATGAAATGGATTTTGAACTAAAAAATGATGATTTTTCAAAATAACATCCAAACTTTAAACAAAATATTTGGAAACGTTTTTACAATGATTTACAACATTTCTTTAAAACAATACATGATAAGAATAAGTTTTGAAAGAGTTATAAATATTTAAAGTTTTAAGCGTAAATGGTGAATATCATAAAATTCGATGAAATTTCAAAATAACTACATAGATGTGTTCATATGATGATTTTTAAAAGCTTCTCACCAAGTTTAACAAAGTATATGATTTTCTATGAATTTTTATGTGTTTAGGGACCCAAATGATAAAAGTGATGATTTATGATGTTTTAAATGATTTGATTAGTTTAAATGGTTAGAACGTATTTAATGTTCTATAAACCTTCACAAATGATTAGTATGTATTGTTATGAGTTTTGGGAATTTTGGGAAAAAGAAATCGTAGCCTTTATCCGTCGGCAAGCTCTCAGCTTCAGGTGTAAAGGCTTTGGACTTTTGGCCTGGTTATCAAGCACGTCATGCTTTACCATTTTTAATACTGGATTTCAAAAATGGGGGAAAACTAAATAAGTGGTCAAATGAGATGTATATAAAAACTTCTGTTAAAAATGAAAAGTCGAATCAAAATGATATTTAAATAATAAAATTTATCAAGATATCAAATCACTATTCATAACCTATTCACCCAATTTCTTTTTGATTTTTGTTTTTAAGATCTTGTGTGTTCTATATAATTTTTTTATTAATTTGTTTTAATTAACTAAAATAGAATTCTATAGTATATCTTATTTAATGCAAATTTATAATTATTATAGTTTACATCTAATACAAACTTCAATTCAAGGTTATTTTTAAATATTGTTATTTTATTTAATTTGATTGTAAATTTACTTGATATTAACAATTATTTCTTTGAAATTATTTCTTATTTTTTATGTTTTGTTTTCTTTCTATTTTTAGCTTTTTAAAAAATAAATTATATTACACATAATTTTCAATACATGTAAAGTATGGTGAAATTAATTCTTTTATGTATGAGTTATCAAAATTTTCTATATAAAGAAATATATAATCGTTATTATCATAAAACGTATTGTATATTATCAAACTTTTTTGAACAAGAAAACACGCACCCCTAACATTACTTTTAAATTTACATCTTTATATATTATCCAATATAGTTACTATTCTTAATATGTTTGCTAGATAACATTACTCATAAATTAAATAGATAATTCATAATTTTATATGCATTATTTAGTAAATATATTTTTATTATTGTAATTTTTAATTAAATTATCATCATTTTTGTTATATTGTTTATATATATAAATTTAGAATCAAATGAGAAAACTAAATATATCTCGAGAAATGTAAAAATCAACGTCATTCATTTTTTACATATTGATTCACCATTTTTTGATTGTATAAATAATAAATCATAAATCCCGGATTAAGTGAATTAACAATTCACTACGTTTTAGGTTAATTCATTAGTTTTTTAATTTATAAATACATATCATAAATTCAAAATAGGTGAACCAATATACAAAATTAGTGAATCGTTTTTCAAATTTCTCAAGATATATTTAGCTTTTCGCGATAACCACATATATGTATGCGTGTGTGTGTACATAATTTGCTCGATATTTTTTTTTTTTTGTATTATTGTCATTATAAGTTTTAGCAAGATAAATGTAGTATATTTAGAATTTGTTTAAAAAAAATCTAAAAACTAACAATTGATCCTTCTAAATAATAATAATATTAAAATTATATGTGATTATTAATTTTATTAATTTTGAATAAGAATTATATTTTAAATTTTTTACTTTTTATATTTCAACTTTATTAATTTATTTGTTAATGATCGAGAATTATAATTTAAATTTCTTGCTTTTTACATTTTAGCTTTATTAATTTATTTGTGTGTGATTCATATATCCGCCGCAAAGCGCGGTGTATTTTACTCGTTACTAACATGATATATAGTCGATAAAATGAGAATTATACATATTAGTATATATGTATTTATGTGTGTGTACACATACATGCGCGTACACACAAAAGTGGATGAGAGAAAATAATGTATGAGTTTATGTTTATCAAGGACATAGGAGATAAGCTCGGATAATGCATGTATGTGTCACTTAAAACTCATATATATGTGTAAAAGACAGATATATCATATATACACGTCTAAATCTATCGAAATTAGTATTTAATTATCAAGAAGAGCTCATGATATATATTGGAATCTATATATATATATATATATATATATATATATATATATATATATATATATATATATATATATATATATATATATATATATATATATATATATATATATATATATATATATATATATATATATATATATATGATGTTATTAGGACTTGCAAGACTCGGCGAGTATGTTCGAACTAATATATTCTCGGGTTTGACTTGATTATCATTTTGTAAGTTGAACCACAATGATTCGCAAACGAAATCATGGTGCATCACGATAGTTTGATGCATCATGTGGCTGGTCTTACGCTCCAAATCTGTCTGGTTTTTTATTAGTCCGTTCGATCGAAGTCGGTCCATCGTTTTTATGCATCTTCATGAAAATAAAATAGTAAATTTCTTAGTTGGAAATCAAACCTAAAACCTCTAATTCCATAAAACAATGTTTTATCTGTTAAGCTACAATTCCTTTTTTTTTTTAATCAAATTTATTGGTTTACCTCTTTTAATAACAAAGTTACTCTTAAATATGTTATGTAGGTTAATAACCATGTATTACATAGGTTAATTTTGAAAATAAATATTTATGAACTTGTATAATATAATAATTATATGAATAATAAAGTTTACTTCATTTAGTTAATTAGTTATTAAATTAATCATATTAGATTTGGATATATTGATTTGCATTAAAACTTAAGGTAAATTTAGTAAATGAACTGACAAAAAGAGAGCGACATGAGACAAATTAAAAGAGAACATGTCATAATAGTTACTAATTTAATTGTATAGATAGAGATAGATTTACTAGTGTATCGTAAGAAAAACTAGTGAATAAAACTCGATATTGATCTATGAAATTAGAGATATTGGATTCGATTTTTAGTAAATTAATATATTTAAGAGTTAGTTTGTTATTAAAAGAAGTTTGCCAATAAATTTAATAATAAAGTAGTTTGTAGCTTGATGGTTAAAGCATTACTTTATGAAATTAGAGGTTTCGGGTTTGATTCACAGTTAAGTAATTTACTAGTTTATTTTTATGAAGATGCATAAAAATGACGGACCGATTTTGATTGAACAGGACTTAGTTACATAGTTTGAATGTGAACAGTCTAATGAATGCAATGAACCTAATGAATAGGGATCGCAACGGGGCGGGTTCGGGGCGAGGAATGAAAATACCGTCCCCATTTAAAAAAACCGCGGGTAAAACGGGGATCTCCATCGGGTACGCGGGGAATCAGGTAACTCATTTATAAATCAATGATATGAAATTTAATCACATGGTTCATAATTTAAGCTTAAAATGTACATCTATGTTAAAATTACAATACTAATACTAATTTAAATTTGTATCCCTATCAAATGATGACGAAAAAAACATTATTCCATTAAATTATATGCAAATAAATAAGTCTTTTAAATTATACATGGTAATTTTTATATATAATATATAAAATATAAATAGCATGTTGCTATTAAAATTAATCGGGGTATTCGGAGAGTTAAACGGGTTATGTAATCGGGTATACGGGGCGGGTATTATCAATACCATACCCGCCCCATCCACTGTTTAACTTAACTGGGTTCGGGGAAACCCGCCCCGTTTAGATCGGTTTTCGGTTTTTCCCGTCGGGTTCGAGTTTTTTTTTTTGCCATCCCTACTAATGAATCCTGTATATATAAAAGCATGAAAATGCAATGAACCTAATGATTAATGAATCTTGTGTATATTAAAGCCTATAAATGCAATGAATCATTGAAAGTTTATTTTTATTTGTTCTAAGCTTGTATATATAAAAAATTGTATGTATAAAGCCTTATTTTGATTGGTGCTCACGGTGCTTAATTATAAATGGTGGTTAAAATTGTTTTTTTATAAACATGTAATTATTAACGTAATAAAAATGATATGTAAATTTCACATACATCCAAATCTTTTAACACCTTAAAAATGATGTGAACGTACACTTACATAAATTTGCATGTGTGTTAACATGCAATCATATGATACATGATTTCAGACACTTAAAATGTATGAATGTTCAAGAAATATATATATCATCTTTGTAATTTTAATTAAAATATGTTTATGAATTTTTTTTTTTTCAAAAAAATTATTTTTGCAAGATGGTATTCAATTCATTTGGCTTAAATACACACACACATACACGTACGAATTGAATACGACTGGGCATGCATGCATTTGTGGCTTTCTTTAATTAATTACGCGAATCCCCAGGATGTACGTACCACCTGACCTACTCTCTTCTTTTCCCCTCATTTTTTCTTTTTACCACAACAAATTAACCACCTACGTATAACAACGTCACTTTTCAACTTAATATTCGCCTCGCCTGCTGCCCCTGCCCTCAAACTTAAGGTGACGCCTCCATATATATACGTACAGGATCGATCTCTTCTCCCAAATTAATCTAATAAACCAACTATTTAACACTTATTAAGGTAATTATCAGTTGGGTTTAGCCCATCTGCTATGAATGGTGATATGCAAGTGAGATGTCACGGGTTTGACTTCCGTCGGAGGCAAATTTGTATGTAGGTGGTAAAAGTAAGTTCTGAACTTCCCATTTGGGGCAAATGGGTAGTTTAGAAATAGAAGTATGTTAGTTTGCCGTTAATAAAAAACTTATTAAGGTAATTTATGGCTTAAGCTTGAAGTTAAGGGTATGCGCATGCGTTGGGTATGACAGAATTAATTAGACTTGAAATACTTAAACTTATAAGGTTTTTTCGTTAACGATGATTGTTATAAATTAATTAATTCTTGATATCTTGGAATGGAAACTTTATTTTTGTGCAGAGATGGATCATTTCTTTGATTTCTCCAAGAAGATGAAGAGAATCAACATTCATAAAAATAGGTAATGAGATTTTATTGTTCTTTCTTTATTTTAAATGTCAAAAATTTATTTATTTACCATCATCATGGTTTAAAATAACGTTTTCCTTACCAAACCCCTTAAAAATTTACTTCCATCATAGGGAGAATTTCATATATATATTGACAAATGTTTTTTTAATTGCCCTAATACAAATAAATGGCTTTTAATGACTGAATAGAGCGTGAATATATATTAAAAACATCACTAAATCCATTTTCATTTTCTCATTCTGAAGAAATTTAGTCACTAAGGTATTTAGTGTCAAAGATTAAGCGACCAACTTTTAAGTAAATTTATGCTTGACAAATTGCAAGAATCCCTCTATCTTTTTCTGACACTTTGGAACTCGGCTGTGCTCAAATTGCAAAATAGGTTGACAAATTGCAAGAATTTGAGTTGCTGAAAAACCCATTGTAACAATTGGATCCCAAGAAACATAAACATATGCGTGTGGAAAATGGCCCAGAATGAATTACCACCTCCTGATAATCAGTGTCATAGAGGTGTGAACGTGGTGGAATCGGCAAAGAATTAAGTCAAATAGTCAATATGTCATCTTGAACAGTCAAATTGGTTTTTTTGTATCACGCCAGCAAGATGTTGACCTATGCAGACACATAATGTTGGTAACATATGAAAGCCTAGTTAGGTCATTATCCAGCCAAACGGGTATTATTGTATATAATATATATACAACTGTGAAGTTTTCAAAATTTGAGCGGCTGTTGTAGAGCCGTATGGTTGAGTAAATGAACATTTGTGAGTTCCAATGAATGAATAGGGACCTGTCTAAACAAGAGTCGTTGACATTGCTCGTCTACACTAAAAAATTATCGACCATGTGTTGTATGACGTCTGCGCCATCAGAATTCATCCAGGGAGTATTTACCTGTGCCCAAAATAACAAAAGAAGGATTCAGACACAACGTAGCAGACTAGAAGCACTATCTTGTAATTCTTTTACATAAATATACTTTGTACTGGAGCAGGTGCATATGGTTTGATTTCCAGTAGAAACATTATGTGGTAGTTAATGGTTTTTTAATCAAATTTGAATGACAGTATGGACTTTGACAATTCCAACACAGTTCAATGGCGGATCCAAGAATCTTGGTCGCATGTACGTATTCATATGTTGGTAGCAATCATAGGCTTTGTTGGCATGATTGTCAAGGAACCATAATAAAAATATTACGGAGTAATAATGTTAGTAACACAATTAAAATCTGCAATACTTTTTCCGCCAATTCCATGCAGCTGACCAGTGAAGATGAAAAGACTTTCCAATTTCCTAAAGAAGTATCCTTTCATTCTAAAATGGATTGTTGTGAGAAGAAATCTTTATGTGTTTGCAGGCCTCATTTGCTTGATGACACCAAAATTGTGATGGTCCCACAAATTTGACAGTAAAGATCTTACATTTGACTTTTTATAATTCTATTAAAGCAAAGATATGGTTCTATTCATTTTAGCATCTCGACCAATCACTTTGTCTTTGTAGAATTGTATGGTATGTGGAGATGTAAAACACCAGGAATTAGGAATTTTGGATAGCTGGGATGTGACCCACAAATTAAGAAGATAGATCGTAGAATTTGATTTTTATCCTAACCAAAAGGCTATACCTCTTTAAATCTGCATACTAGCAATCAGGCTTTGATCATTCTTATGTCTAAAGAAGTTACACTTTGACTTCAGAGGTCAAAGCTTTCAATTTATTTTAGATGTGGTACAGTTATACTAGAATTTTATCCCCAATCAATCCGATTTGTGAAAATCCTTTTTGATGCAACCCGCAATTATAGATTTTCTTTTGAAATGTAATCCAGTTCCGGCTTGCTGTTCAAAGGGTAAAAGGGCAGAGGAAAAGTAAGATTCATATATTTAATATTGACCTTGTAGTTTGTAGTCAGACTAGTTTGTTTGACCTTGAAAGTCAAGTTATAGATTTTTATCTTTCTTACATTCTACTAATTATGCCTAATTCAGTCTACACAATTGGAACATCCATTAAGGGTAAAAGGAACAGATTTTTTCATTTTCTTTTCAGATATAGTGACAGACATCAGGGTATGGCAGTGACCATTTTAAGCTTTAATGATGATAATAGAATCCTAGAAAGAAAAGACACCTGAGTTATGGTAATGCCAAGAAACATATGCAACTTATTATAGGCTGTCATACTTGCCTGGATTGTGTTGTGTGCAAGATATCTCTGTTTACTTCCTTTAAAGCTAACGTCAACTCTTTCCCAGTTTATTTTACTCAGGCCTCTGATCATTGTCTCTGCAGTTCCAGATGTTAAGAGTCATTGAGTCAAACAATCATAAATCAGTACCCACATAAGTTATTTCTTATCTATTGCTCTCATAATTTTAGGAACGGCAAACCGGTAAATCACTGATCCTTGGCTTTTAGATGGTATTTCCTTGCATGTTGCAATCAAATTATTATGCAATGGTCCAATCAGCAAGTTAACTAATAATTTTTCAAATCAACTAAGACCATTCCAAGAAGGTATTAGTAGCCCACAACCAAAGACTTGTAAGAGGAATGTGAGATGGGATTTGGATTTCAGAATGTTTCTTCACACCTCCAGCCTTTGTTCCGCAATGAATGTCTTACGATAATCGATTGGTATACCTTCCATGGTTGCGGTGGCAGTGGCAGTGGCAGTCTTATTCTCATGACTATCGACTTGTGAGTCTTTAAAGTCTTCTTGTTTTATAGGCTTTGCTGCATCTTCCTTCAGAATATGGGGATATCTGCTACTTCTTACAAGATTCTTACGCTGGTACCAAAAGCATAGTGAGATGCTCCACAAATATCATATTAGTTTACAATCTATTCAGAACTATATTACCTTAGGAAGCTCACTACGACGACGAATTGATGATGTGCTCCATCCCACAAGATCTGTGTATAACGTCAAGTTAAGAAAAAGGGGCACACATATAGAAGGTTTGACAAGCAAGGGACAATCATATCACAACTTTTACATGCGTATTCTTCAGAATGGAAGTCTTGAGCGCATATCATCAAGGTTGTCAACGAAGACCATGGATGGACAATAATGAATTATCACTGAAGTTCATTCAAATAGGAGAAGTACAAATATGACGGATAATCGACTGTATTCGCAGCTCAATCATGGATTTGACCATATGAGGAAGCTGGAATTGCTTAAAGTGATAAGCAATTGCAGAATTTGCACATCCATCTCCAGTTTACATGGACGTCACATATCCGTGGGTTGGTGTCGTATTGTTCCCACCCAATGTATTTATGTGTAATTCATATCTCATGAGCCTTTTGAACGCAAAATAAAAATTATAAAAGTTATAATTAATTTATATTGTGAATTTTCTTCTCCTCTTATTTATATGTCCAAGTCTATGTGTCAATTAATAGCATAAAATTAGTTATGTTGTGGTAGAAATAGGATACGGTCAGAAAGGACATTTGCATACACAACACAGCGCTTGAAAGACTGCAAAGCAGATCTACAAAATCACACATGGATATATACAAGGTCAAATTTGGGATAAAAATATGATATCAATTAATTCATGTAAAGTATTCCCTATAGACTCACATGAACTTTAGGTTTTCAGAATCATTAGTCATCTGAATCAACAGAGGAGGCTGCCCATCTGTCTTCTCTTTCAGAAACACATGTCTTCCTGTTTGTCTAAGCAGCCCTGATGTGTGGTATCCTAGTTTCTCCAGGCTTTTAAGTCCACAGAACATCGGGACCTGAAACCACTAACCGTTATAACTTATGAAATCCAGGAAGGCAGGAACTACTTGAACTGCAGTAATAACTACGAATGAAGTCAATGAACTGTGATGGGATCACTTGATAAGTATCCATTTAAACAGGCTACTTAAAGAAGTCCAGGTTCCTCGAGCAGATTTAGTATAATAGTTAACAGCTTATTATACACATGAAAAAGTTGAGATGTCTAGTGACCTTGATGGTTTACTACTAGGATGCGCTCTAGTGATAAATTAAGAGTAAGAAGACGAATATGCAATATGATTATAAAGTAATATTACGTTGAAGCCAGCATATTGAAATCACAACTTACAAAGTTAGATTACCTGCCTATGTCCTCTTGAACCAAGGTGTGGAGTGGCAACGGTGATAAAATTGATAGGCTCCAATCCAGCAAATTTCCTGTTACAGACATGCTTTGAGCATAGCTCTGTAGATGATGCAGATCTATAGTCTCCATTTCCTTCAAATGTTTCATTTGTGTAATCTTGTGTGTAAAGCTTAGCAACGGCATATCTTGCAATTAGACCACCAAGTGAGTGACCGATAAAAGAGATCTTCTGAAGATTCGGATGACGTTGTACCACAGATATCACCTGCAAAATCAGCACTTATGTTTGAGATTATAACCACAAATGCTATATGATGTTATGCAAACATTCCTGTAACTAACGATGATAGGTTTTAAACAAAACAAGGAACAGAAAAAAAGAGACCAACCTCATCTGCTAATCTGCTTCCCATTACGTCAACACCATCGAGTGTTGCCAATGCAGAGTTACATTTGCTGCCTGTATATACCAGAATCATCCACAACAAATAGGATGAAAAACGAAGAAGCTAGGAGCACATATTAATTCAAGAAAAGCAAAAGAACATTTAGCCAGTTATGGTTCATCAATAAAAGTATGTAAACTTTGTCAAAGCATGTAATACCATCCAAATGAATTATAACTTGCAGGTTCTAAGCAAAATGACACAAAGAAGTGTGTGATTTGTTCCTTGGTCAGATTAGCAACCGACTTGTTACATGCTAACAGATTGGTAGCAATTCTAGGGTTTATGTTGGGCTGTTAGATCTCTCACTCTATGTGGTAGCAAAGAACAAACACATTTAATCTTTTCAGCCAATCAATGGCCCATCTTGTCATCTTGGGTCAAAAAACTAATGAGAAGTAGTGGGAATTTGCACTAATTTCATTACTGCAGAACTGAAAAGCAGGATATATCATATATGTGAAGCGAAAGAGAGGAGGAATGATAGAAATGTTTACAGTGAACAATAAGATCCTTGGGGTACTTGTTTATAAATTGTTTAGAGGCAAATCTCCAATCTTTAGCGCTGCAGGAAAGCGAGCGATAAGATTATTAGGATTCACATGATAGTGAGCAATAATGATGATAGGAAAAGGAAATAGATAGATGATAATTAACCTGCCAATTAGGCCATTGACCATAACAATTAGGTGAGTTGGAGGATGATCCCTGTCAGTGGAAGCGGATTCTATATCGACGTTACCATGGGCGTCGACTTCCTCAACCGTCGGGTATCCATTATCCGATGATCTGAAACAAGTCATAATGCGTGACTTACGACTTCTTCTCTTCTTCTTCTTCGGCTTCTTCTTAACATCATTTGAGTCAAGATGTGATGTTTTGACACCCGCATTTCGGTCGAAATTGCTGTGTGACTCCATTGATGAAGAAGAGAAAAATTAAAGCAATGAAAATTGAAGTGAGGCAGTACACTAAACAGGAGTTTGGTTGGAGCTTGTTAATGGTGGTTAGTTATTTTGGGGCGGAGGATATGATAGAGGCGACGTCATTTGACTAATTAATGACCATTTTAGGAGGGGGATGTAGACTGTAGCGTTGGTGAATGTCTCAGGTGGGAGGGTGATTCAGGAATTTTGGCGCCGCCGTAGGCCCCCTCCGACGAGGAACGTGGCTGATGGCTTGGCATAATTAAAAATTAATTTCTAGAAGGAAAGTAACTGGTCAATATTTTGATAAAGCAATGTCAATTTTGGTAAACAAAGGGGCGTTTTCTAATGTAACACTGACACTCGTGTGTGAATAAAAAAAATGAGTTTATTATGAAAAAATCTAATTTTTTTTTTTTTTTTTTAATGTTTTCATCCATTCATATTATTTTTTTCTATAGAAGATCTCAACTTAATTTTTTTATTTTTTGTTTAGTGAAATTTGGACATTAGACTCCGTATAATTTGTGAACCGGGTTTTTAAAAACTGAAAAACCGAGTTCTAATGTTCAAATTTTCACTAAAACAAAATGAAAAAAAACAACTTGAGGACTTTTATGGAAAAAAAAACACGGAGGAACGAAAACATGAAAACATATTGTTTTTTTCATAATAACCCTAAAAAATCTATCTTTAAATTATATTTACATTTATTATAATAATAAATACTGATTACTTTAGTTTTTTATTTAACAGCAAAAATGTTAACCAGAGGGGAGATACCACATGACCATCACCCCAACTGATTACTTTAGTGTATTGAATTATATTAATAAACAATGGTAATAATAAATGTATATATTAGTGATTTAGTACTAAGAGAATGTTTGGATTTGCGTTTGGAAAAGTGTTGTAACGTTTTGATAACTAATAATCATATAATATTTGTAATAAAAAGTGCTGCCGGAAATGCAGTGTTTGGTTTTGTTTATGCTGTTTGCTATCATAATTATAAAAAAAAATCAATTTTTAAAGTGTTTGGATTTGCGTTTTAACTTGTAAAATGATCAAATAATCACTTATTAAGCAAATAAGCTACATTTTTTTAATTTATGAAAAAGTGTGGTAGTATTAACTCTAAACACAGATAATCACTTGTTAACGTATGCAAACTTTAAACCATTTATTTACATTATTGGAACATGAGCTAATAATATCTTTTATAACGCAAAACCAAACACTCTCTAATAAATATATAAATATAAGCTTAGTGATAGAACCATTATATGACTTAATTAATAAAGTGACAGAGCTATTATAAAGTATTTTTATTATAATATTATAGATCATCATTGGTTGCTTTCGAGGATGATATATTTGTAAAAAAAATGAAGATGTGCTCCAACTATTCATAATTTATCTTTTCTTTGAATAGAATATAAAATGATCTACATGTAGAAAGATTGAGGCTCATATTGAGTTGCTTACAGGGTTCTAATGCAACACTTTGTTGTGGTTTTTGCTGTTGTCTTTTGGTACATTTTTCTTCTCATTTTGCTAGTTTGGGCCATTGTTGATGTTGTTTTGTCTTCCTTCTTAGGCGAAGTTTTGTTGTTTTTGCTCTTTGGTTTACTTTGGAATGACATTAAAACAATTTAAACATATAGACTTCTGTCTCTAACAATAAAACTTAGGTGTTGTTTGTTACGTCAATTCTCATCATCAAGTTGATTATACTAAAAAAAATAAATCCTCATTCATCCTTCTTTTCTTATAAAATTATGACCACAACAAATGCAGCAACAACGTCTTTTTGAATGTCAAGTGAATCGAAGGAGGTGTTCGTGTTTGGTGAGGGAGAGAATTGCAGTTGACTTTAGGTTTAGACGAGGAGCATGCGTGTTTTTGTGTGATAATAGTTGATGAGGGGAGGGTTAAGTGCTTACCCAAATAAAAAAAGATAAAAGGTTTTTGTCTATTATCACTTAGGCCTTGTTTGATTTAATGTCTAATATCTTAATTGTCTCTAATCTCTAATTTGGTCAATAGAAATTTAACATCATCTCTTTATTAAACAGATATAACAAGACATTAGACGTCTAATCACTTAAAAAACAAACGAGCCCTTAGACATGTGCTTCTAACCTCTTACCAAAAAAGGGGTAAGAGGCAATAAGAACATTTATAAGTGCCATCAAACATGACCTCATTGAACTAAATTCCATGGCATCTAATTTGTAATAGATCGGTTTTAGAGGTCTTTTCTTGGGTATATGTGCTCCCTTTCAGAGTAGTTATTCACATTTCATCGATAAAATCGAGGAGTTTTTACGTTAAAACCCCCTGAAATTTGATTGTTTTTATTAAAACCCTTGATCATTTTTGTTGTCACAAAAAAATTCAACTAACTAAAACCCCGATCAAAGTGAAGAAACGATGCGGGCAGATGTTCGAAATGATCCTCTTTTGTCTTCCAAACATCAGACCCTTTGTACTGATTTGAATATATGTAGGAAGGCTTAATGGAAGGGCGGCACCCTCTTCAGAGGTGCCCGAGGGGCACACTCTCTGTGTTTGTCGTGAGGAGATTTGTATTCCAAAAATCAAATGCTCTTCGAATACTTTATATCTTCCCGCGTCTGTGAACCCAAAAACGTAAGAGTTTCAAATATCTTTAAAAACAAATAAGGTCTCAGTGTCTAAACATAGCAAATGGAATCTCCACTAACTTCTAGAACAACCCATGGTTCGGAGGCTGAATCAGATTGAAAGAAACATATATACAAGGCCATGTTCTCATGTATAAATCTTAGATTTTTTTAGAACGGCAAGAGAAAACGCACAAGGAGCTACGACATTGCCATCACCCTAACGTACGAAGACTTGAAAATATATTATATAACTACTAGCAAGAAGCTAGCAAAACGTACGAAGTCTCGAAAATATATTATAAAACTACTAGCAAGAAGCTAGCAAAACAGAGAAAGAATCAAAGACTACAATGTATAAATCTTAAATGTGTGTACATACATATGTAAATCAAACATCTTAATACATTTATGACTTTTTGTACAAATATAATGCATACATACATAATGAGGTGTAACTAATTTAATATCTGTCTCAAAATAACATAGCATTAAAGATTTAATTAGAGGTAACTTATATATAATAAAGCTGGCTTGCTTATTGATAAGGAAATGGGCTGACAAAAGTATAAATTAACACCTACTCATTGTTTGTCAACTTAACTCTCTGGTTTATATATAATGTGCGTATGCATATGTTGAATCCTTAACCTCTAAGCATAATTCAAGGTGGTTTGTCACCCTTCACGACATAAATAGGGCCGGGATAAATGGGATACCATGTTAGACTGGGGAACCGGAGTCTACCCATGTTTAAATTATAAGTTTAAAAGGGTAATATTGAAAATAGGTTTATCTTAATTAATATAATAGATGACAACTAATGAAGTAATAAATCTATTAATTATAGAGATTTACTTCTCTAACAATATCTTTAAAAAAAATTTCAAAATTGGTTTTACTGAACATGTTCAATCGGATTCGACAATGAGTTTTAGTGAACATGTTCAATTGGATTCGACAATGAATTTTAATGAACAACTGAACATGTTCAACCTGAGGTTTCAAATAAGGGTATTTATTATTTTCATCAACCCGTTCATGAATGTTCAATTTCATATACACGTTATATAACATGTGCAATCGGGGTTTATTGTGTTTTTAGTCGCTGTTAACCGTTTTGGTGATAAACCAATATTGACGGTATTGAACACGTTCAATCGTGGTTTATGGTGTACATTTGCACATGTTCAGTACGAGTGTGAGGAATGATATTAACTAAAATGAAGATTTTCATGGGATACATAGATTCTTTGATTCTAATTTAAAATTTTTAATACCATTTTTACCCCAATATTAATTAATGTGGGAAAAAAATTAAGCAAAATTTATATTATATTTTAATGATAAATGATTGGCTATAAACGATTCCCCTGTACCCCAGTCTAACATGGTACCCCATTGATCTCTCTCTCTCTCTCTCTCTCTCTCTCTCTCTCTATATATATATATATATATATATATATATATATATATATATATATATATATATATATATATATTGTAATAAATGATTAGCAAGTATAAGGACTAGATTGTAATTGTCTAAGAGTTGTAGGATGTAATGTGTAGCAAAGTAGTTAGTAGTTTGGGATTAGTTAATAAGTTGGTTAATAATCTGTTAACCATCCTCTATAAATTTCCAGTTGGTGTAATCGTTGAGATAAGTTGTTCATAGCAATACAATCATTCTTCAATACGTATTTCTCAGTTTCATTTCATCACAAGTGGTATCAGAGCCAGGTTACGATCTGAGGCATTACAGCGGAGCACCAGCGGCAGTACACCAGCAGAGAAACACTTCGTTTCAGCGATTGATCAACGTCAGAGCGAAGGGAGATCTGTGATTGATTGGCAAATTAAAAGAAGATGGGATCTACGCGGTATGATCTTGAAAAGTTTGATGGCAAAAACGATTTCAGCCTTTGGAGACTAAAGATGAGAGCTCTGTTGGTTCATCAGGGCGTTGATGCTGCATTAGAAGGAGAAGACAGTCTTCCAGAGAATCTGAGTGATAAAGAGAAGAAACAGATGATGCAGAAGGCTCATAGTGCAATCATTCTATCTCTTGGTGACCGAGTATTGAGAGAAGTCTCAAAAGAAACTTCAGCTGCAGCTGTCTGGCTTAAACTAGAAGCCCTCTGCATGACCAAGTCCCTAGCAAACAGGCTGTTCCTCAAGAAAAGACTACATGCGTTCCAAATGGGAACAGGGAAATCTTTGGATGATCATGTTGATGAATTCAACAAACTGGTGTTGGACTTGGAGAATATAGAAGTCAATATAGATGAAGAAGACAAAGCCATCATCTTCTTGACATCACTGCCATCTTCATACGAGCACTTTGTAGATACATTGATGTATGGACGTGAAAGCCTTACAATGGAGCAGGTACTAGCCGTTCTCAATTCTAAAGAACTCAACAAGAAGTCAGACCCTAAAGATACTGCCTCAGAGGGGCTCTATGTGAGAGGAAGATCTGAGAAAAGAGAGTTCAAGAAAAAGGGTGGTTCAAGATCAGGTGCCAGATCCAAGTCAAAGGGAAGGAAAAGGTGCTTCGTGTGTAATTCAGAGTCTCACTTGATAAAAGACTGCCCTGATAAGTGGAGAAAGAAAGAAGAAAGTCAGCCTAGAAACCAAAATGTGCAGTCCAATGAACAAGAAGGCTATGACAGCTCTGATGTTTTAATGGTCAGCACACACCCGTTCATTGATGAATGGATTCTAGACTCAGGGTGTTCACACCACATGACCCCTAATAAGCACCTCATTTCTGACTTCAAACAAGCCCATATGAGCCCTGTAATGTTGGGAGATGATAGCCCTTGTAATGTTGAAGGAACTGGAAACTTAAGCCTTAAACTCAAAGATGGGTCAGTGTTTTTGCTGCACAATGTAAGGTACATTCCAAAGTTGAAAAGAAATCTGATTTCCCTAGGCTGTTTAGAACAAGAAGGGATGAAAGTGAAAATGGGCAGTGGCAAGATCAAGATCATTAATGGGGCACGAGTTGTAATGCAAGGCACAGGGAGGGTAAACAATATCTATGTTCTGGACAGTGATAATCAGGCAAACAGTGTGGATGGCAGCAGTGAATGTCATGCAAGGGAAATAAGTCTTTGGCACCAGAGGCTTGGTCACATGAGCCAAAAGGGCCTACAAGAACTGACCAAAATTAATGCATTTGGTGGCTTAAAGATCACTGACCTGGAGTTTTGTGAACACTGTGTTCTGGCAAAATCACATAGAGTGAAATTTGGGTCAGGTATACACAAGACAAAGAAGGTACTGGAATACATACATGCTGACTTATGGGGGCCAGCAAGAACACAAACTCATGGGGGTGCCAGATACTTCCTTTCTCTAATAGATGATTACTCAAGAAGAGTATGGGTATACCTGCTGAAGACAAAAGATGAAGCACTAGAGAAATTCAAGGCCTGGAAAATGTTGGTTGAAACTCAGACTGAGCATAAAGTAAAGAAGCTGCGCACTGATAATGGGTTAGAATTCTGTGGACACAAGTTCAACCAGTATTGTGAAAGCCAAGGAATTGCCAGGCACTTGACTGTCCCAGGTACCCCACAACAAAATGGCCTTGCAGAACGCATGAACCGTACACTGTTGAACAAAGTGAGAGCTATGCTAAGCCAGTCTGGTATGCCCAAGCAGTTTTGGGGAGAGGCTGTGTCCACTGCTGCATACCTGATCAACAGAAGCCCTTCAACAGCAATCAACCAAAAGACTCCCATGTACATGTGGTCTGGTGAGGAATCTGATTACTCTCAGTTAAGAATTTTTGGATCTGTTGCTTATGCTCATGTTAGACAGGACAAGCTTGAACCAAGGGCCATAAAATGTGTAATGTTGGGATATCCTTTAGGTGTTAAAGGGTACAGGTTGTGGAGGCTTAATGATGGTGGTCCCAAGATTGTGATAAGTAGGGATGTTACGTTCAATGAGCAACAGATGTACAGAGATGTTGTGGGCCAGAACAGAGAAGATAATACTCAAATTGAGGTGGAGTTGGAAGAATTAGGACAACACCCTCATACACTACCACAGGAGAATGCTACTGGAAATAATCAGCCAACTCAACCAGAGTTAGTTGACTACCAACTGGCCAGGGATAGGCAGAGGAGGCTTATTGTCCCACCATCAAGATATAGGGAGTAGGAGGATGTCAACACATTTGCTTTTGCAGTAGCAGAGTTCGAAGCTACAATTGAGCCCTTGAGTTATGGTGCAGCAATTAATTCCACAGAGAAGGAAAAGTGGTTGGAAGCCATGCAAGAAGAAATGGACTCATTGAAGAAAAATCAGACTTGGGATCTTGTTAGAAGGCCTAAAGATCAAAGTATAGTGGGGTGTAAGTGGTTGTATAAAATAAAGGAAGGCATCTCAGGTGTCACTGGCCCAAGATACAAGGCCAGATTGGTGGCAAAGGGATTCACTCAAAAACCTGGGATAGACTTCACTGAAATATTCTCTCCTGTGGTAAAGCATGCCTCAATAAGGATCTTGTTGGCCTTAACAGCAAAATTCGATTATGAGCTTGAGCAGTTAGATGTCAAGACTGCTTTCCTCCATGGAGATTTGGACGAAAAGATTTATATGGAGCAACCTAAAGGATATGTTGCAGCTGGAAAAGAAGACTATGTGTGCTTATTAAAAAAGTCCTTGTATGGACTCAAGCAGTCACCTAGAATGTGGTATAAAAAGTTTGATGATCATATGACATCTCATGGGTTCACAAGGAGTGCCTATGACACGTGTGTGTACATCAAAGAATTCAGAAGAGGCAGGTATATATATCTACTTTTATATGTAGATGACATGTTGCTGGCCTGTGAAGATAAAGCAGAAATTAACAACACAAAGAAGCTTCTGAATTCCAAGTTTGATATGAAAGAGTTAGGTGAAGCTAAGAAAATACTGGGCATGGAGATTATAAGAGACAGAGAAAGAAGAGTGCTAGTGCTATCACAAAGTGGCTATGCAAGAAAGGTATTGGAGAAGTTCAATATGGATGGTGCCAAAGCTGTTAGTACTCCACTGGGATCTCATTTCAAGCTGTCTATGAAGAGTTGTCCTCAAAATAGTAGAGAAGAAAGTGAAATAGAAGGTATCCCATATGCTCAAGCCGTAGGTAGTCTCATGTATCTTATGGTGTGCACAAGGCCAGATTTGGCTTATGCAGTAAGTATAGTTAGCAGGTATCTTGCAAAACCTGGTAAAGATCACTGGCAAGCAGTAAAGTGGATATTGAGGTACCTTCAAGGAACACAGTGTACTGGATTGGTGTATGGTGTGGAGGAACACTGCTGTCAACAGATATTGGGATATTCTGATTCAGATTTTGCAAAGGATTTGGATAAGTTCAAATCAACCAGTGGGTACGTGTTTAAAGTGCATGGTTGCACAGTAAGTTGGAAATCAGCGTTGCAACACATAGTAGCACTATCATCGACAGAAGCTGAATATGTGGCACTAACTGAAGCAGTTAAAGAAGCCATGTGGTTAAAAGGGTTCATGAATGAGCTTGGAGGTGATTGCAAAGGGGCTGTAGTCTACTGTGATAATCAAAGTGCACTGCATTTGTCAAGGAATCCAGCACACCATGAGAGGTCCAAACATATAAATGTAAAACTTCATTTCATTCGAGAAGTTGTAAGTAATAAAGATGTAGACGTAGAGAAGGTGCATACGGATCTAAATGCAGCTGACATGTTGACTAAAGCACTGCCAAGGTCAAAATTTCAATGGTGTTTAGAAGATTTACATGTAGAAGAATACTTGCAATCAAGGTGGATAATGTAATAAATGATTAGCAAGTATAAGGACTAGATTGTAATTGTCTAAGAGTTGTAGGATGTAATGTGAAGTAGTTAGTAGTTTGGGATTAGTTAATAAGTTGGTTAATAATCTGTTAACCATCCTCTATAAATTTCCAGTTGGTGTAATCGTTGAGATAAGTTGTTCATAGCAATACAATCATTCTTCAATACGTATTTCTCAGTTTCATTTCATCACACACACATATATATATATATATATATATATATATATATATATATATATATATATATATATATATATATATATATATATATATATTTAAGTTCCATGGAGTCCCATATTAGATTGGAGTCCTGGAGTCCATATTAAATGTACATGTTCATTACAATAAAATATTTTATTTCATGCAAAAATGTAATATATAAATGTTCAAAAGTGTACTAGTGTTGAACAATTCACATGATTTGAAGTTCATTACGACAAAAATGTTATATTTCATGCAAAAATACAATATGCACATGTTCAAAGTGCATCATCAGATCACATGTGCATATTATTTAAATATTATAATTTTGCATGATATAAATTTTTTTTTTATCGTTATAACTTCATATGATGTGAACTCGTCAATTGTAATGCACTTTTGAACATGTGTATATTATACTTTTCTATAAAATAAAACATTTTATCGTAATGAACATGTACATTTAATATGGGACTCCATGACTCCAATCTAATATGGGACTCCATGGAACTTAACCATATATATATATATATATATATATATATATATATATATATATATATATATATATATATATATATATATATATATATATATAGAGTTGGGATCATTGCAGAACCTTAATTTAGTGCAGAACCATAGAACCAATCTAAACCATTAGATTATAATATAACACTCGGGATAAGATGGTAATTATACAATTAACATTGAATTAATAGCAGCCTACCAAGTTTGACTGTCCACTTTGACTTTTTTTTTTACTCTTTTAATATATAATGGACATGCAGTGTTGCATCGACGTTAAATATACAATATCAAAGTGTTCATTCGACATCGAATGGTCGTATGGGTAAAAAATATTTACGAAAAATAAACACGTAAATTTTTTTTCAAAAAAATATATTCATGACCGTTCTCGTTAAATCCACCAATTTTGACTACTAATTTTGACTATTATTTATCTCTGTTAATAATGAACGTATATGCAGTGTTGCATCGACGTTAAATATACGATATCAAAGTGTTCATTCGATATCGAATGATTACATGATCTCACCATGATATATTGCATCGTGATCTGAGTAAAATTTTTTTTACGAAAAATAAAAAAATATATATCATAATCGTTCTCGTTAAATCCACCAACTTTGACTACTAACTGTGACTATTATTTTGGCTCTGTTAGTAATGAACGTATATGCAATGTTGCATTGACGTTAAATATACGATATCAAAGTGTTCATTCGATATCGAATGCTCTCATGATCTCACCATGATATATTGCATCGTGGTATGGGTAAAATTTTTTTACGAAAAATAAAAAATATATATCATAACCGTTCTCGTTAAATCCACCAACTTTGACTACTAATTGTGACAATTATTTTAGCTCTGTTAATAATGAGTGTATATGCAGTGTTGCATTGAAGTTAAATATACGATATCAATGTGTTCATTCGATATCGAATGATTTCATTATCTCACCATGATATATTGCATCGTGGTCTGGGTAAAATTTTTTTTACGAAAAATAAACACGTAAAATTTTTTCGAAAAAAATATATCATGACCGGTCTCGTTTTAAAGAGTATAAAATTCTCGTTTTTATGGTATAATTTTTTTGATTTAAAAATTAATAATATTAATGTTATTTTAATTTAAAGAAAAAAAATATTTATTTTGCTAATGTCAATCTTTTTGTTATTTTCAATCTTTTCCTTTTTTACTCCTCCAAGAATTAAAATATCACTATTACCAATCTTTTTTTCACTAATTCCAAACTTAACTCTTTTAATCAAGATCATTAGATTATTCTAATCTATGGACGATATTGGTTCTATAGTTCTACACTAAATTTAGGTTCTGCAATGATCACATCTCTATATATATATATATATATATATATATATATATATATATTTGAGTTAGATAAATATATCTTAACATTCTTTAGATACCGTATGCAAAGTTATAATAACATCGATCATTCTCAATATTCAACCAGTTTCATAGCTCATATATACATGAATCATGATACAATATATTTTCCTAATATGATGGCATCATGTGGTATAGTATGGCTTGATCACACCATGAATTAATTGCTAACTTTATGAAGGATCGAAACTTATAGAATTATTGATAATATCGATCCAATTAAATTGCTGAAAGGATGCATGTATAAATATGCTTCGTTTTCGATTGATGGAATGAATGCAAAGGGCCAAACAAGTCCTTTAACTAAAGTGAACATAATATCGAAATCAGAAAGCCATTGTTTACCTAATTAAAATATTTATTAACTTTTCAAATGGAGGAAAAATGGCAAAGGTTTGGCTTGTAAACCAAGTCCTGAATCTAATCAAAGTAAAGCAAGACTCAAAAAAGAAAAAGGAAAAAAAAAACTAAATCTTCTATTTCAATTCAAGCATACATAGGGGGATATGGAGCAACCCTATAACCATATCTGGAAGACAAAGGAAACCCATAACCAATTTTGCTAATTAAGATTAATTAATACTCATTAATCATAGGATTTTTTGGTGCTTATTAGAATTCATTTGAATTTGATTGGTTGTTGGGAGGGTTTTTTCGTAACTGAAAAAATCTTTGTATATAAAATGGGAAACTTGTATGCATGTTTCTCCACAATCTTTAAACATCATAAGAAGCTCAAGAGTTCACAGGTAAGCATCTTTGTATTTTTATTTTATTTTTTATTCTAATTTATGTGTACTTTGTTATAAAACTCTTTTTTTGATTGTAGAGATCTAAAGAAGTTATGGGAGATCTATCAATGGAGGTACCGACCATGTCGATGATCAATGGCGTCAATGGTTTTCACTCACCGGTGTGTGTTTATGTTTTCTTAATTTCTTTCTTTCTAAATAAATATTGTATCTACTTATTTTTAGGCGTTCTTTTTAAAATATAATTCTATCTGAACTTGATAAGGTAACTGTATAATAACGAAAACTGGAATATCGTTTTTCGAACATGTTTGTATCGAAATTTGTTATTATTGGTTTTTATTATGAAAATGTCCATTGTAAAAAAGCTACTGATACGGATTAAGAAAAATAATTACTTTTGAAAATGCTACAAACTTGTGCTATAGTTTATTAATATAAACATTGATAATTGATAATTGTTGCATAATCTATATCTATGTAAATGTTAATCTATTTGTAATCAACAACAGTTGACACGTCACAGTTATATTTTTTTAGAATAACAAGTACATCTATCCAAATATAACATAATTTTATTTAAATTTAAATAATATAGAATAAAATCAAATATATATATATATATATTTGTGGATTCTAATACATATAAGATAAACAATTATGTATTAGAAATATGCATGTAACACACGAGTAAATTAATAAATAAATAGTTTATTTATAAATGCATTGTGAAACACAACTTTAAACCAATTATATATCTACGACTTGGAACTTAATTGGAAGTTGTAATACTTGGATAAAACACACGTCGGAACACATACCACCAATTTGGCTATTGAGGTTTCATGGAATTAATGGCCGTGATGCTAATAATGCACAAGTCGAATCGAATCCATGTTTGACTTTAGAAAGTCAAATAAGACTCTTTCCAATTTCAGAAGTTCCAACATTAATAATTTATTTGATTGTGAAGAATAACTTATAGCTTCATTGAATCGAAACAGAAAAGAAAATATGATTGTTTCTTAAAAGGCAAGAGAGAAAATTTAACTTGAAGCTAAGAAACTATAAGCAAGCAACAATATTAAAACTAGAATTTGAAACCATCATTTTTAGATCGACGGACTGATCACTATCATTTGGAAAGTACTTATTGAATGGCCGGGATTAATATTGGCCGTATGGAGAGATTACTGATTCTACGACCGGATTAATGATCGGTTTTGCATGATGCTCGAAACAAATTAGCTATAGCTAATAAAACATTACTCATTCTTGCCCGTTCAGCTAGTTAGTATGTTTGTTTTTATATATTCTGTGCGCTTAACACGATGGAAACGTCGGCTAAGATTTCATATCCTTCACAGACATCCGATGGCTCGAGCAAACAAAACAGTGCCTTCACTTGTAACATCATCGATAACCACAACTTTGGTAAGGGTTTGCATTCATGGTATGCAAACTGCTGCGATGCCTTTCTGGTTTCACCGTTGATCGAAGAAAACATATCAAAACCATGCAAAAGGCATGCTGTTGTTACAAATAGAAACCAAAATTGGCAAGGCTTGGAACAAGATATCACCGCCCGAGTTTCCTCGGGTACCACTTACAAAGTCTGCGCTCGTGTTGGAGTTTCTGGGACACATCTCGTTAACGGTGAAGCTGAGGTCATTGCAACTCTTAGACTTGAATATCAACACTCAGAAAGCAAGTATATAAACATCACAAGGTTAATTAAATCGTTTTCCTTCTTCGATCTTCTCTTTTTCAAGTGATTCTTCGATCTTCTTTTCTTTATGGGCTATTGAAGACTATCATCAATGTTGCAGGACTAGAGTTTCTAAAGAAAAATGGGACAACTTGGAAGGTACATTCGTCTTGTCGGATAAGCCTAGCCGTGTAGTGTTTTACTTGGAAGGTCCGGATCCTGGTGTAAACCTTCTCATAGAATCCGTGTTGGTATCGTATGACGTAAGTGGACCAAAATCAATACAATCATTTCATCTTTATCTAACGTACGAACGATGAAGTTTAACAAAATGCGGGCAATCTTTAATGGGGTGGAGGGAGCTAGTAATGCTTTTCGAGATCTGATTTCTTGCTTCTCATATTTTGGTCTTCCATTTATAGGATACAATCTCACAATGTGGCTATACTGAAGAAGAGAACATCATATTGAACCCTGAATTCGAGGATGGAGTAAATAACTGGTCTGGAAGGGGATGCAAAATTGCAGTACATGACTCCATGGGAGATGGAAAAATCCTTCCGAAATCTGGCAAGTTCTTCGCTTCTGCAACAGAACGTACGCAAAGTTGGAACGGGATTCAGCAAGATATTACTGGAAGAGTTCAACGAAAGCTTGCATACGAAGTTAACGCTTTTGTTAGAATTTTTGGGAATAATGTAACTACTGCCACCGTTCGAGCTACATTGTGGGTACAAACTCCTGATTCCCGTGAACAATACATAGGCATCTCGAGGTTTGTTTTACCCTCATAATCTCTCTTGAACATGAATGTTGATATAAGCTCGCATTTTTGGCGTACGTACTTGTGTTTATGTTTGTTTGGTTTGGATTGAAGCTCACAAGCTTCGACTTCAGATTGGGTACAATTGCAAGGAAAGTTTCTTATAAATGGTTCACCATCAAAAGTAGTGATTTATCTTGAAGGTCCACCTTCGGGTACTGATATTCTCCTCGACGGCTTACTGGTTAAGCATGCCGAGAAACTACCTCCTTCCCCTCCACCGGTCATTGAGGTTATTGTCTAAACTTCAAACTTGTTTCAAGTTTCAAGCTTCATATTTTGACAATTCCTTTTTCATTTTGATTTGCAGAATCCTGATTATGGAGTTAATATTATTGCAAATAGTAATCTTAGTGATGGAACAAATGGTTGGTTTCCCCTTGGCAGTTGTGTTTTAAATGTTGTGACTGGTTCACCTCGTATACTTCCACCGGCTGCAAGAGACACCCTTGGCCCCTATGAGCCGCTTAGTGGCAATTGTATTCACACGACTAATCGGACCCAGACCTGGATGGGTCCGGCTCAGATGATCACAGACAAAGTTAAGCTTTATGTAACTTATCAAGTATCGGCTTGGGTTCGACTTGGTCCTGGAGCCACTGGTTCTCATAATGTAAATGTGGCTCTCGGGGTCGATAGCCAGTGGGTCAATGGTGGTCAAGTAGAGATCAATGATGCTGATAAGTGGCATGAAATTTGTGGGTCGTTTAGAATCGAAAAACAAGCCGCGAAAGTGATGGTTTATATTCAAGGTCCAGCTGCTGGAATCAGTTTCATGGTGGCTGGACTTCAGATCTTTGCAGTAGATCGAATAGCGAGATTCAGACATCTAAGGAGACAAACTGATAAGGTGTAAAATTTGTACTAAAAAATCTCAAACTTGATCTATATAACTGGATCTTGCTTGACATACATTTTCTTTTAATTCTTGTTACCATACAGATTCGTAAACGAGATATCACGCTGAAATTCTCAACCTCAGACTCGAGCAGTATGCACGGTACAATGATCATGGTGAAACAAACTCAAAACAGTTTCCCAATCGGATCCTGCATCAGCCGTTCAAACATTGACAACGAAGATTTTGTGTCCTTTTTTGTGAAAAACTTCAACTGGGCCGTTTTCGGGAACGAGCTCAAATGGTACTGGACTGAATCTCAGAGAGGTAACTTAAACTACAAAGACGCTGATGAGCTTCTGAAGTTATGCGACGATAACAACATCGCTGCTCGTGGACATTGCATCTTCTGGGACGTGGACGGTGCGATACAAGATTGGGTCAAGAACCTCAACACGACAGACCTAAGCACCGCTGTACAAAGCCGACTGACTGGTTTACTCAACCGATACAAAGGTAGATTCAAACATTACGACGTGAACAACGAAATGCTTCACGGATCGTTTTTTCCTAACCGGTTAGGTAAAGATATAAGAGCCAACATGTTCAAAACCGCAAACCAATTGGACCCATCAGCCACATTGTTCGTAAACGACTACCACATCGAGGACGGATGCGATACGAGATCAACACCGGAGAAATACATCTCACAGATTCTTGATCTGCAACAACAAGGTGCACCAGTCGGAGGGATCGGGATTCAAGGACACATCGATGGTCCAGTCGGTCCAATTGTTTGTTCGGCTCTTGACAAACTGGGAACTCTTGGACTCCCAATCTGGTTTACAGAGCTTGACGTTTCATCGATAAACGAGCACGTTAGAGCTGATGATCTGGAGGTTATGTTACGAGAAGCTTTTGCACATCCAGCTTGTGAAGGTATTATGCTTTGGGGTTTCTGGGAGTTGTTTATGAGCCGAGACAATTCTCATTTAGTGAATGCGGAAGGCGACATTAATGAAGCCGGAAATCGGTTGCTTGAGCTTAAGAAAGAATGGCTGTCGCATGCTCATGGGCACGTCGATGAAGAAGGCGAGTTCAAGTTTCGAGGATTTCCTGGCACGTACGACGTCGTTGTCTTTACAGATTCCAAGAAAATCGTCAAGAAAGTTGTTGTGGAAAAGGGTGTTGTTCCTGTCGTGGTGCCGATTTCTTAACTCTCTCATCTCATGAAAATGAAAGATCTAGAAAATATACGTTGTTTCGGTCGTTGAATCGGGTGATTTTTAATTTTTAATGAAAATTGGTGTGTTCAATCAAGAAGGAATAAAGCAAAATCATAAAAATAAAAATTGTTACTATTCTCGTTCCATAAATGTTTATTTCTATCCATCATTTGGACTATATTATTAGAAATTAGTTTTTTTTAATAATTATTAGTTAATAGAAAAATAACAGATTTTACCATTTCACTTTTCAAGGTCAATTTAACCATTTTTCTAACCCACTACCCAAAATAAAACGTGTAAGGAATTGAATATTGAAAGACAACATTAAAAATAATAAAATATGAATTACATTGATTCGTTTAAAAAATAAATTGTACAATTAATAGTAACGGACTTTTTAACTTTTGTTATACGGAGTTGGCGTGGACAATAGGGAATGTATAAGAAAGTTTGGTTGGTGATGATGATATGATGTTGGAAAATATTGGTCATGACAACGACTTGTTGTTTGATTAGGCCAAAGGGAGTGGTTGGCAAGGATGCCAAGGAAATCTGCAGCCACGTCAGCTTTGCCATTCTTTACCATTTTGATGCCATTCTGAGGGTGTGGATGCCATTCATTTTCTTTTATTTTCATTTTAAACTTAAAATAAAAATATTGAAATATAAAAAATAACATTTAATTAATAATTTTAAAATTAAACATAACATTAAAAATTAAAACATTCAACTCAAAAATTAAGGCATTCAAACTAAAACATAATTTTTTTTCTAAAAAAACATACTTAAAAATAAAAACCTACAATCCCCATTTATTTTCTATTTCTTAATTTTGTTTTAACGCGACTTCGAGTTGTTTTTCAGTCAAATGAGTAATGTCTTTAAAATAAATTCTCATGTCACAAGCTCTTTTTCTCTCGATAATCTCTTCTTTTTTTTTTTTAACACCAAATGTCTCCGAAACGCCGACGAAAATAATACCCTCACCCGAGCAGCTTGTGAGTAAACGTTAACCACTTCCGCAATAAATTTTATTGACTCCGAAAATGAAAATGGTGGAGACATTTTTTAAAAATTTGTAATGTGTGTATATTGAGAGAGAGTAAATAAAGTAACGAGAGAATAGATATGAGATAAATGAAAGAATGGGTGTTTGTATAATATATATATATATATATATATGTATATATATATATATATATATATATATATATATATATATATATATATATATATATATATATATATATATATATATATATATATATATGTATATTAAATATTAAAAAGGAAGGAAAAGGGCTCGGCAATGGAATGCCGATGCCGAGTTCAAGAATGCCGATGCCAAGGGGACGGGGTGGTGTTCCCCGGATGCCACCCTCGGTACCGTGAAGGATGCCGTGCCACTCCCCGTGGCCTTAGTTCTTCAATTAAAAAATCCTAATCATTATCTAATCTTTTTTATACATGAAATTGCATCCTCTGATTTCAAACTTTTCATAATAATGTCTCCTTTACTTCTTTTTATCAATTTAATTAACAAGTGGGGTTTGTTTTACCCCCATATTGAAATAAATGATTTACTCGAAGAAATAATATATAATTATTTAAAAAGCTTGTATTAACTATTAAAAAATGAATGATATATATTCTAACGATATTTATTGTTTAGTTAAGGGTCAATATGAGGATAACACAAAAAGGGGTGTGGGAAAACCTCTTTATGAGTCAAGGATGTTCCGGTCATCTGTTAACAACGACGAGATAATTAAAAGATAAAAGTTCTCTTATTCTCTTAACTTTATGTTAAGAATGTAAATGATTCAAACTGACATCGGTAATTTTGGAGTTCAACTCATTTCAAAATTTATATATAAAGTAAGAGTTTAAATTGTGATAGTTTTTAAGGTGTGAGACATATATACGATACAAAGGGGCATTTTGTAATGGATGAGTTGTGAAAGGTTAACGAGGACAATAAGCAAGTTGTATAATTATGTTAAGTATAATGAACTTAACGATGCCTATTGCTCGTCCAATAGTTGTGATGGCCCATGAATTTCCATGCCGGTTTGATCAATGTATTGTTCCAAAGACTGATTTTCGTATGAACTTTATGAAATGCGTTATAAATCGGGATACAATGTTTCAAACAGGGTGTATATATGTTGACCGTATTTAGAGTCTTTTAGTATAAGTTATCATGCATTGTATTTCATAATTAGAATGCATGCACTACATACAAGAAAAACAACATTTTGCGACGACTATACCTCCAATGTCGTCGCAATAAACTTTTAGGGACGACTTGTCGTCGCAAAAAGGTCGTCGCAAAAGCTCGTAGCTGAAACGTTTCTGCGACGACATTTTCGTCGTTGAAAACCTTGCCAAAAAAATTATAAAACCTTTTTAAAAATGTCTTTTGCGACGACATTTGTCTCGTCGCTGAATGTTTAGTAAAAAATAAAAGAAAATATAAAATATTTACTTTTTGCGACGATAATGTCGTCGCTGAAAGTTTTCTAAAAAAGGAAATTAATCAGCTTATTTGCGACGACTTTGTCGTCGCTAAAAGGGAATTTAAAAAAATTTTATTTTCAGTATATTAAAAACTAGGTTATTACCCATGTATTACATGGGTTAATTTTAGAATTTGATATTTATATATGTATAATATAATAATTATATGAATAATAAAGTTTGCTTAATTTTAGTTAGTTAGTTATTAAATTAATCCATATTAGATTTACATAGATTTGATTTGCTTTAAAATTTAAATATAAAATCACTAAATGACGTGGCAAAAGGAGAGAGCGACATGTGGCAAATTCAATGAGAGTATGCCATGTGGCAAATTCAATGAGAGCATGCCATGTGGCATTTAGTTACTCTTTTAATAGTATAGATAGAGATAGATATATTTAAAACCTGTTTACCACAAAATAATTTAACTTGTTTACAACAAATAAAACCAACTTAAAATGTATATATAGAAGTATTTTAAAACGAAATACACATAAGTTTAATACAAATACTGTTAAATACGTTTTTAAAAAACAGTTCAAACTACTAAATATTATCGTCCGAGTATTCATCATCCTCGTCATCATTCTCATCGTCTTGAATGTGGAAGAACCACCCGCTTGAAAATTTGGAACTTTTATATTTGCGTCTCTTAATGCTTCAAATATAGCACTAATTTGTTGAGTATGAGTCGCGATCGCTTCATCGTATTCACGTTGGGTGTATAGTCTTCCTTTTTTTGTTTTTGGGAGCTTGAAGGGGCGAGACCCGGTAACTTCTGACATATGTCGTCGCTGAAAAAATAAATTACTTTTACTTTTAGGGACGACATATGTCGTCGCTGAAAGTTTATAAATTATTTTACCCAGAAAGTTAATAAAGCTGACATATTTTGTCGTTTAGTGAGGTTTTAGCGACGACATATGTCGTCGCTGAAAGTGCTAGTCGCCATAGGTTGTTTTTCTTGTAGTGATGTATTGATGTACGTTTGTTGAGGTTCTAGGACATTCATTGAAATCAATATGTGGGATCCGACCGAGATTCGCGTTTAGATGCGTGACATCTAAAATAATAAGTTATTTCATTAGATATAAATAAGAATGTTATATTGTTACTTTGTTGTCCATAAAACCGATATGCTACGTAGCTTAATTGCCTTGGAACTTCATTTTCAATCGGTTGATCAGATGCATTAATTGATGTTGAACGTAGTTTAGTTCATTGAATTTGTTATAACTTTCCGGTCATAAATGAAACATCTTTTCTAACAACAAACCTTTTGTCAAGATATAATCATTACACAAGTTCATCAAGGAAGTCATTTCATCATTAAAAATTTAGCAACTTATTCTTTGGAGTTTGTTGTTTATTGATCTTGCCTGGAATAATGTGGTATTTCAGAATTTGAGAGTCTCGGCTTCTTTGATCAAGGTCGATATTCATGCTAACTTGTTCACTTTGATAAAATTTAGGAGGGATTGTAAGTTGTTAATTTGGTCGTTGTGGTGTTTAAGTCCCCCTTATTTTTTTTTAAATCATATTTTGTTTTCTCGTCTAGCAGCTTGCTAGCTTTAATTATTAATAATATTCTCGTTGGTTTCTAGTCCGAGGTGATAGCATTAATTGCCAATACTTTAGGCTAGTTACCTTCTGTTGTTCAAAAAAAAATATCATTCTCGATCAATAATTCAATACTCAAGTCATTTCTGTACATATTTTTAAAACACAGTATTTATTAGCGGAGTTAGCTGATGAACATACTTCATTATAAAAATAATAGGATTGGTATGAGAAAAACTTCATTTACATAGCAACCCCACTCACATTTTTAATTTTATTCTACTCTTAGGGGGTGTTTGATACCCCTTATTGGGGCTCTTATTGACCAAAATTCTTATTCGGTAAGAGGTTTCTGTGATAAGAGTGTTTGATACTGATAAGTGATAAAGATGTAAAATCTTTTTATCCTTGTGCTTTTTGATAAGAGATAAAAACCCACTATTCTTCCTCTTATCAAAATTGTATACTTGAATATTTTTTGTTTAATTTTTAGAATATTGATTTGATTCTTGCTAGAATAAATAGTTTGATTATATACTTGATTATTGATTTGATTCTTGCTAGAATAATGAACGATTATGTATTTCTATTTAAAATATATTCCTTATTATTTTTAATTTGTTATAATTTTTTTGTTGCTAGTGTTATGATTGTATCATCTTATCATTTATAATTTAAAATTTGATATGATTTAAAAATAAATTAATAGTTTATTTAATTTTAATTAATAAAAATAACAGTTCGTGCATTTATTAATTTACAAATCATACAGTCTTATTGGATCCTCTTATCAGACTTTAGGACCACCTCTTATCAATCAGAAGCGAGAATCAGACATCAGATGTTTTCCTCTTATGCAATCAAACAGCACCTTAGTTGGCGCTATGGATGAACAAATAATTATAAATTTATATCTTTCATTAACTTGCTTTGGTCCTGAAGATTAATTTGTTTGGTATTTTAATTTATTTGATAAAAACAAGTTGTTTGTCTTGGTAAGTTGTATATGATGGATTTTGTTATGGATAAATTGCATAAAATTGAAATGATGTTTGTAATTTTATCGATTTTAGAGACACAATTTGATATATATATATGTGTATAATATAAACAAACTAAGGCAATGTTTATCACATAGTAATGAGAGATGGAATGAAATGAATCAGTATTACTGAATGAAAAAAATTTATTTGTTTACCCCGTGGTAATTGAATTAATGAATTAACACGTAAGGAATGTGATTACTTCACATCTTTTGATTTTCATTTTCTAAAAAAGCGGTATGTGTTTTTTTTCTTTCCCTTAAGGAATGGAATGGATATTTAATAATTTTATGGTTTTTCAATTAGTTTCATTTCATTCATTTTAATATTTATACCATCCAAACAACGAATAGTAATAACTAATTTTATTTCATTGATATAAACAAGCATGACAACAAACCGTAACGATTCAATCCATTACATTGTTTTCCATAATTACATTATCCATTCCATTCCTTTTATAAATATTAACCAGTTTTAGTAACTAGCAGATTATACGATGTCACCCATTACTAAAATGACGTAAAATAGAAACAATGTTTATGTTGTTTATTTTTTAGAAACAAAGTTGAATAAAACGTTCTTTCCATTCTACGCATATGTCAAAGTACGTTTGTTTCAAAATGTAGTAAAAGTTATAAACATCATTTCTATTCCATGCAATTATCCATAACTAAATTTTGGTAAATGTTTTAAAATGGCGTAAAATCAAAAACAACATTTATAGTTTTTACCGATTTTTGAAACAAATTTTCGCATATGCATAGAATAGAAATAACGTTTTATAATTTACCGATTTTAACAATCGGTAGTTACTAAAATCAATAAAGATATGTAACTTTATTTTTATTAAGTACATATATCAAACTTCATTTTTAAAATTGATAAAAAAAAAATGCAACATGTTTGTATTCTACGTGTTTTGTCCTTTTGTTCAAACTAAGTTAAGATACTTGAGATCAAATGATACTTATTGTTGAAACATATGGATTTTCGTTAGATACTTATTATTGGAAAAATGTATGCATTTTGTAGTATAAGTAATGATGTAACCAATCGTTTTCAATCTATAATTTTTTTTGAAAGGTGATATAATTATAATAATAATAATAATAATAATAATAATAATAATAATAATATTAATATTAATAATAATAATAATAATAAACAGAACGAGAAGAACAAAAACAATGATAACCTCTCAGCTTCACTTTTTATAAGATTTAGAAAGAGGAGAGATCGAGGAGACAATGGAGCAAATGAATATAACGTACAACCTTAACAAAAACTAAAAAACATGCAAGCCGAAATAGAACTACAACTAGAGCTACATAATTAATCACCACTCTTAGGATTACACAACCAACAAGGCCCGCCTCAATCCATGAAATTTGATTAAAGACAATTATGAATTTTGTAGCATGTACTAACATGTAATTTATAAATTGTAACGATTCTGCTTACATATCACATAAATAAAAAGGAGAGATTTTGATAGAAGTTGTAGTGGCGTGACATATATATATATAATAATATTCTTGTATATATATAAATTATATGGTGTACGTATATGATGAGCAAAGCATAAGTTTAAGTTTGTTGGTGGGGTGATGTCTTAAAAGTTGAAGTATGATATTAATGCATATCTAAATCTTCTTTTAGCCGACCAAATATTATTATAATCATAGTTTAATGTAACGATGTAGTAGAAAGAGAGACCCCGAATCATTATCGTCTTTGCATCAATCATTATTCTTGTTAATTAATTATTATTTCTTAATTAGACACTTTGTAATTAATTTAATCCCTCTAATTTTCATACATAAATTAACGTCAATTTCAATTCAATTATTGATGTTAATGCTAGTTGAAAATCGATACATCTCTTTATCATAACTTTGTCTCGATGGAATTAATGTCACGATTTTGTGGATAATAATAATGGTTTTATTAATAGATATGGATTTAGTCATTTAGATCGATTATGAATGATATTAACAATCTTATTAGGGTTAAATAATTAATTAAGAATTTTTAATAGGAATATGTATCATCATCATTTTTTATTAGGTTATATATAGTCCGGGTATGTTTGCCATGTAGCTATGAGCTTGAGTTTTTAGTAGTCAGAGCTTTTAGAGCTGCAATTTTTGAAAAAATTGGAATTTTAATTTTGATAAATGTGCTTGATAAAATTAGTTGTAGTTGTAGTTTTAAGTATTAAATGACATAAAATTATAGAAATGTTAATTCAGAGTTGTAATTTGTAATTATTTGGAGGGCAAAAAATTTAATTTTATTTCGTAAAGAACTCAAGCTATCGAATTAAAAACTCAAACTCCTATTATTTAACAGAGTTTTTGAACTTGTAAAGCTTTATTAGCAATAAATATTAAGCGTTGATTTAGTCAATGCTTAATTATAGGAATTGAAACTGTTATTTGTAATTATCTATTTCATGTGACAGTTAAATTGAATCACCAGAATTATTGGTGATGATATTATTTGACTAATATTTTATAATACAATTTACAATAATAAAAGGAAATAGATAACTACAAATAACAGTTTCCTATAATTAAGCATTGACTAAATCAACACTTAATATTTATTGCTGATAAGCTTTAAAAATAAAAAGTTAAAGCTGCTGAGATCGATCTTTGACCCTTTGCCAACACGAAGGGAAAAATATTTACAGAAACATAATTCACATAATTAAAGGATAAGATAAATTAATTTAAACTATAGTAATTTACAAAATTGACCTTGTTTTATGTAATGGCTAATAAAGCTGGTAAAAATTTATAGAGGTGTCATTGTGACTTTGGTGCTACTGGAGACTATTCTTTCACAAGAAGGGCACATGGTGTGGGTGGCTGCCGGAAACTGCATGTAAAACTGCGGTTGGACGGCGGTGGTTTTAATTGCTTTGAGTTGTTGAATTTCTTTTTTTAGCCTTCTGTTATCACTCGTTAGTGCTTCACAACACTTCTTTAGTAATGCACAGTCTACTTCATTTTGCTTCAGCTTCGTCCTGTTATGTTAACATAATTAGCAATTATATATTTATTAAATATTAATGAATATAAATTATTTAATTATGGGTTTAAAATTGAAAAAGATTTAATTGAATTGGTTCTGTACCTTGCTCGTCTATTCTGGAACCATACCTCCACTTGTCGTGGCAGTAGATTAAGACTTATGGCTAGAGTTTGCTTTTGCTTCTATGTATAAAGACAAGAAAGATCAATAAAAAGAAAATACATATATATATTGATTAATAATTAAATAACGACACAAGTATTACATAATATATCCTTGGGAAAACTTCGTTTGTGATACCATGATCCTCTCAAGAAATGGAAACTTTGGTCACAAATAAAAGGATTAAAGTAATGCTCAAAATCAAAAAGAATAAGAAACTATTTGCATGAAAAAGAACAAGAAAAGTCATGTTATATTAAATGGTTATTAAAAAGATTTATAATAAATATATATCTTGTATATATATGACAAGTTTTGAGCTTAATTAATTAATTTGGATCGATTATTAGTTAGTTTAATTAAGAGTACTTACAGGATTAAGGGTGCTATGTTGTTTGAAGTTCTCTTCCAAAACAAAAGATTGTTCTTTTGTCAATCTGAGTTTCTTTCTTGCACCACCTTTTAATTCATCTTGATCGATATCAGTGATTGCCTTCGATGATAATACCTTCTCCACTTCTTCACCACCACCATCAACTCTCTCCCTCTTGGCAGTCGTCGTGGAGTTTGAGAATGAAGAAACAACACTAACGATAGAATTAGAGGCCTGTCGTTGAATCAAGTTGCTAGGATCTTGATCATCTCCTCCTAACCCTAACGTTAAAGAAGGAAGCGATTTGTCGAGTTTCATCAACGATTTCTTTTGATCTTGATCGTGGTGAAGATGTAAAAGATGGCTTGTATGGAAATCGTGATCGCCTAAGCTTAGATTTAAGCTTGTGATGCAAGAAAACTCATGAACCATGTTTTGAGAACCTTATGAAAATAGATATATCTTAGTTATGAGAGGGAAGGAGGAGTAGCTTTTTATGAGTGTTTTTGGTGCATTTAATAGAATACAACATAACTATATACGTACGTGGAATCACATTGGTGTGTTTTCTTCTTTTCTTTTCCTTTTATTTTTCTTGTGGGGATTGGGGGGTGTTCCACTGTTTCATGGTTGATTGAGGAAAGAATTATTCGCCACTTTTTACCCTTTTTTTTTTTTGAAATTTTTGTGGCCTTTTTCCCCTATAATTTTAATGGAGCTTTTCTGTGTATCCAATAATAATATATTAATGAAGTAAATCAATCAACTTTCATTAATGATTTGCAGCTACTTAATGTAAATACATACACACACAATATTTTTTTAATGCAAATATATGTAAAATAATTAATCCATACCACTAAGATATCTTCTGGGGTGTATATATATATATATATATATATATGTACAAATGATCTTAAGTCTATATATATATATATATATATATATATATATATATATATATATATATATATATATATATATATATATATATATATATAAGTTCCATGGAGTCCCATATTAGATTGGAGTCCTGGAGTCCATATTAAATGTACATGTTCATTACAATAAAATATTTTATTTCATGCAAAAATGTAATATATAAATGTTCAAAAGTGTACTACTGTTGAACAATTCACACAATTTGAAGTTCATTACGATAAAAATGTCATATTTCATGCAAAAATACAATATGCACATGTTCAAAGTGCATCATCAGATCACATGTGCATATTGTTTAAATATTATAATTTTGCATGATATAGAATTTTTTTTATCGTTATAACTTCAAATGATGTGAACTCGTCAATTGTAATGCACTTTTGAACATGTGTATATTAAACTTTTGTATAAAATAAAACATTTTATTGTAATGAACATGTACATATAATATGGGACTCCAGGACTCCAATCTAATATGGGACTCCATGGAACTTAACCATATATGGGTTCAATGGAGAACCTCTATGTATCAAAGAACCTTGGAGAATCACAATGCATCGCTAGAAAATCGTAATGCATCACGTAGAAGTTGATGCATCATGAGAAAATTTGATGCATCACGTGGAAATAATGATGCATCACTCGAGAATTGTGATACATTTGTGGTGGTGCATAGAAGTTTTTTGATGCGGGATGGTTCTCCATTGAACCCCTTCTATGTATATGTGTGTGTGTTTGTGAAAATTTTTAACAAAGGGACAAACAAGAGTTTATATTTTCATTTAAAACACAATGATTGTTTTAATTAAATTAAATGACAAGTAAGTCGGTTAGAATGTTTTTTTTTAGGAAAGACAAACTTATTTCTTACTCCAGAAAACAAAAGTACAAACACCCCAGTAGTCTCCAGAATGTAGACTAAATAGACCCATCAAATTTAAAAAAAAAAAAAAAACAGAAAAACAACCATAAACGTCAAGCACTAAACACCCCCCCTCTCCCAACATACATGATCAGGCCTAAACAAACATCTTCAAAGTAGAACAAGCAACTGCGGCATCGAATTGAACAACCATCACAACCGTGCAATCCATTGTTCCATCATCCAAGGTTCAATCAACCGCATCTTCGATAGCAACAATTTATGAACGTGTAATCCATTGATTCAATTCTAGCTCCAAATTTTATTTTTCCTTCTATTTTCTATCCATAACATGGATAAAATTTGAATTCTATTAATAATGTTATTTCACTAACTCCAAACAACCAAATCATTATAAAACATACTCGAAACATTCTTTCGACCCATTATTAACACTAGAAGAAACCTAGCATTCCAACAGATCTTTCCACTGCATTGCTTGAAACACACCAAAATTCCACCAACTCCATATCTTCTTTCATATCCCCCTTATTATATATCTTTTCACAAAGAAAAAACAAATGCTCCCCATATTCTAATTCTTTATCACATATAAACACAATTGATGCTATCAATATTCACCCCTCTAACACATCAGTTTATCTAACGTAGGCAACCTATGCATACTTGCACGCTAAACACATATATTCATTTTCTTTGGAATCCATGAATTCCAAAAAGAATAAGCAGGATCAACGAGCTCAGCAAAACAAGTTTTTTTAATTCTAATGTTTATATTTTTTACCGAGAACTTACCTGATTGATTTAATCTCCATTCCAAGCAATCATCCTTATCGTTATACATGAGTAATGACTCCAGAATCCCTTAAAAAAGCTTCTCATCATATCACACTACTACAAAAAGCATAATGGACCCCCCATATTCACCCCGGTTGATAGAAAAAAAGCTAAAAAACAGGGTTCTTTTGAAGTTCGTTAGAGTGTTAGCTAATAAACCCCGGTTGTTTAACAAAGTAACCAGGGTCCTTTACTTTTCCTTATAAACCCCAGTTGTTTTTATAAAAACCGGGGTACATACTCCAACATTTACCCGGATGTTTAACAAAATGACCGGGGTCCTTTACTTTTTCTTATACACCCGGTTGTTTTTATAAAAACCGGGGTACATAATCCAACATTTACCCGGTTGTTTAACAAAATGACCGGGGTTCTTTACTTTTTCTTATATACCGCGGTTGTTTTTTAGAAAAAAACTGGTGTACATAATCCAACATTTACCCGGTTGTTTAATAAAATGACCAGGGTCCTTTACTTTTTCTTATACACCCCGATTATTTTTAAAAAAACGGGGTACATAATCCAACATTTACCCGGTTGTTTAACAAAATGACCGGGGTCCTTTACTTTAACTAAAACATTTATACATTATTTTTTTAATCAATTCATTAAAAAATGGCATTTGGCCCAGTGGTATCAAGGTGTTAGAGGGGACCTCAAGGTTGTGGGTTCGAGTCCCATAGTGGACAAAAGGTGTAGATTTAGGAATAAAATTAGATTGGTGTGTGAGTTTTGCAGAACTATATATATATATAGGTGCCGAAAATTGTTAAAAAAAATAAAAAATAAAAAATAAAAAAAACATTTAAAACCCGGTTCCTTACAAAACAACCAGGGTCTATTTGTTTATTTTTAGTTCCATATAAGCCTTGGAACCCCGGTTATTTTGAATTAAACAGGGGTCTATATACATATGTACCCCGGTTGAACGACCGGGGTCCTTTACATTCGGAATAGACCTCCCCCCTTATCAACCCCGGTGCTACAACCGGGGTTTATTATCATTTTTGACCGGGGTCCATTATGCTTTTTGTAGTAGTGTCATTATCAACCCTCAAGCCTAGTTTGAATGTTAAAACTGCAAACCATAGAAAATTTTAATTTGAATGAGTGTGATCAGTGACCGTAACGATATATACTATATGTACATAGAAAAAGATGATGCATTTTAAGTTATAATCAACTTTAACAATTAACATTAAAGGTAGAAAATTTTAATTAATTTATTGTTATCAACATATAATAAACTGTATATAAAAATTGTGGATATATGCCAAAGACCTTTTCAACAAAACAATTTGAAAGATTGTGCGTTTGCCTAATTTTTTAGAATATGTTATAAAAGTGATTTTGGTTGTAGTAAATTATGTTATGTAGTGGCTGCAGATCGACTCAGGCCGGGGATCGAGATAAACGTAGTCCAATCAGTTAGTTGAAGATGTATATAGAACCATATTCAGTGAATGTTGTTTCCCTAAGAAACTTAAGACCTAACATACATGTCGAACCAGTTGCAGACCACCCCCATGTCTCCCACTTCCTTCTTGTTTCTTTCTTGTCTCCTGTAATATAATGTTTTTTTTTCTTTTTTTTTTTTTTTGTAAACAAACATAATCTCACGAAAAGAAATTAAGTAAGATTTTATAGTGGCGAAAAAAGTCTCCGCTAATATTCCTAAAAGTCACTGCTAATTCCTATACTGATATGCAAAACTCGGGATAACATTGAAAAA
>JAANYP010002217.1:926926-934426 GCA_020465985.1 Centrapalus pauciflorus | reverse complement strand
CCACTTATTAACTCAAAAGAGTTCTTATGGAGTAATTGGCAATCTTTTATGATTTAAATGTGTGAAAGGGTATAAAATGGTCTAAATATGTTAGATTAATGATTTCATGTATTGGTTGGGGTTAAACTCGGGCAAAGGCTCAAGATTGGTGTTTGGAGCCAAAACCGCACGCCAAGTGTTCGGTGAAATGCCACAATGAGTTCTTAACCATTGTTGGGTTGAATTGAATGATTGAATATATTATGAATACCTAATAATAGCCTAAATATGTCAAATATTGCTATGGAATTGATTAGAACTGAAAATGAGCTCAAATGGAGCTTAGTGTTGTCGGTTGGAGCTTTCGGTCATTTTCGGACTCGTTCGGAGTCCGTATGAGCTCCATTGAATCATGGAATGTTATGAAATCATTTTAATATGATTAGAGGTGTCTAAGTGACCTTAATATGCTATAAATATTGTTAGTAAAGTCGCTCCAAAGTTACAAAATCAGTTACGAAGGTTTTAGGGACTTTGGTGAGCATTGGGGGCTTGAATGGTGCAGTTGGACCAGACCAGAAGCCTGGTCGCGGCGCTACCCTCCCCTGGGTCGCGCCATGACCACCTTGCTGCCCCAAAATTGTGTTTTGGTTGGTCGGGGGTCGGTGTTTGGGTCTTATTCGTTCGTTGCACCTCTAAATTAAGTGTTTTAAGGGTTTGAGGGCCTTTGATCCATTCCGGAACTCCTAAGGCCTCATATGTACTTAGTACTTTCGGTTTGATCACCCAATACCCTTAGCCCACTCTTAGGGGCTTATCTTGTGTTCGGGGGCTTACGTGTACGCGTTATGAATGCTTCTAGGTGAATTGACCCGAAAGGAGTTTGATTGCAAGCTTTAGCCATTCTCCGGGCTATTGTGGCTTTATTGGAAGGCTTTGGAATCTTCTAAACCAATCACTGTGAGTTCTAGGACTAATGTAGATGAATGATTACATGTTAATTGATGTTTATGCATTTGTTGATGACATGCTACTTGATCATGCATATTCACATGTTATAGATGGATTCATTGTAGCCTTATTGAACATGTTGTCATGCATCATGAATTGAAGATGAATTGCCATGCTAGTTGATATTGTTGTGGATTGGTTTGTGGTGCATCTCATATAGTATGCTTAACTACTTATTTGAATGGATAACAATGATTGGAAGATGGCAATTCGTGTTGGTTAACCTAGTAGGTTGGACTATTCACTTTTGTGATTGATTAATAATAGCTGGGATATATGCATGGTCCTTTAAGTTGTATATTGGGTCGCATTCGTGGAAATCTAATTGATTATGATTTGGCATAAAGGACTATTCAACCGGTAGGCTTATTAGTAATGTTAAACGACCCCGTTGATATGTTAGAACCATTGTTGCGGAATGATTAGTAGAACCACATAGATGGTTTCTTTAATTGGTCTTATGGACCATTATAGACTCTCATGAGTCATATTGAACCCTAAATTGTTGAGGAATGCGTTTCGGACCCCTTTTGGATATCCATGAAATATTCCTGGCCCTTTTGGATGCCAGATGCCGACATACTTGCACCGTCGGAAGTCCCGTACTTGCTAGGGACAGTCCCGTACTTGCTAGGGACAGCCTCGTACTTGCTAGAGGCAATACCACTCCCGACTTTGACTAGGAACCCTAGACGACCATGGGGTATGTGGTATTTGGATTTGGATGGGATTATCTCGTGTGAGGACAGCAACGGGCCGCCTGCGGGCGATGATTTTGACACGTTGGGCTGCAAGCATGAGTTATATCCTAGTGGCGGTGTTGACATCATGTGAGGACGGCAACGGGCCGCCTTCGTGGCGATGATTATGACACGTTGGGCCGCAAGCATGTTTGTTCACACCTTTGAATTGGAGTTATTAGTAGTACGTACTGTGGTAATGTAACGTGCCGATTTGGTAAGGCATCTTTGCAAAAGCGTTACAACGTGCTACTATGACACGCGTTGGAATCCCCACTTTGGCTCGACTATGTCTAGCGGTGTAGTGGATTCCAAGAGTTGAGTTGGTCCTCACCTTGACTCGGCTAGGCCGGGCGGTGACGGTGGAATATGTGACATTGGTAAATATCGTGAATGCTAATAGTCCTTAGTGAGATGAGTCATCTTGTTGAGAATTCGAATAGGTAAATAATTGGTGTGGGACACCGATAGTCCTCAACGAGGATGAGGTGATCCCATTCTATCTTGGCATTGGCCATCCTTGGCCCCTATATCTTTAGTTGATTGAAATTATGTGTTGGATATACATGGTTAGCATGTTAATTGTTATTTATATTAATCCTGGAATTCACTAAACAACTTTTGTTGTTTACCCCTTTAGTTGTTAACCTTCTGCAGGTTTGAGCTATCGAGCGGGAAGAGTATATTCTTCCTCGTTATTCAAAGTGTAGACTCGAGACTAACGATATGCTTTGGTGATTGTGTTGGGTTTGGGTTAGTCGACCTCTTGGCCTTGACTATTCGTTTGCAGGATCATGACCTGTAACCTTGTAGATTCAATAGTTGTTTATTCGGATGCATCACTTATGATGCATTAATTGTAAAAGTTTTAATTCTACCCTAATTCCGCAAGTATTGATGTATAAATTATTGTTAATTACACTAAAATATGTATTATTGTTGTATGGGTGTTTCAATTTAGAAATAAAAAGATTTAAAAAATGTAACTACTGTAATACTGTTAATAAATATAAAAAAAATAGATGAATAATATGTATGACAAATAATAATTTACATTTATATGATTTAATTTTAAGTTTAAATACAATATTTTGTCTAACAATTTATTTATTAAACATTATTCACGTAACACGTGAGTTTATAAACTAGTATATATAATAAAGGAGAACACAAAACGTCACATAGCGTAACCTATTTGCATCTAAAAAGATAAATACAATTTATAATTTTTAGAATAAAATAAAAGATAAATACAATTTGTTATTTTCAAAATCTATAAACATTAATAAATAATCGATTTTATCCACTATTTTACATTATCTAATTATTTTATTTACTATCATTATCTATTTGACATTTGATAATTTTTAACTATTTAAATCTAAACTTCAAAAATGCCTTAAATTATATAATTTATCTATAACCTTCAAATAAAATATTAAAATAAATAAACTTTATTATAGATGAAAAAAATACAATATTATTAAATAACATCTAGAAAATTACAAACAATGTCATATTAAATCAGATCGGAACCAGAATTAATTAATCAAATGAAAATTTGACATTGATTAGGTTTAATCGTCAATTTAATTTATTAATTTACGGTTAATTCAATTAAATTTATAATGGTGATGTCTCTAATATATCGATTAGAGTTTGCAATGTTATAATAATAATGTTCAAAGTTATACATGATCATATTTAATAAAAGAAAAATATGAATTTATATAGTTATATTTTAATTATAAAACAATTTCATTAGAATTTTGTATCGTGCATCTGAATAATAAAGTTTTTTTTTTATACAATTAAACATAACATAATAGTTTCAAAAGACAACTACATACATATGTATAACTAAAATCATAATTTTAAGTATGTAAGAAAATGTGGTAATAATAAATGTTAAAAGAGAACTAAATGAAAATTTATTAAAATAAAAAGGCTAAATAAAAGATATATAACACTAAGACGATGGTGTATTATTAAAAAATATAAAATTTAAATTAACAATAAAAAGAAAAATAAATGTCATTGGTGGAGACCATTTGGTAAATGTATATAGATAATATGATATAATAATAAGTTATGTATTACATGGATAACTTTAATAAATTTTTTATTAAAACTTATATAAACTTAAAATTAAAAAAATTAATATTAGATTTAGATGTATTCAAACTTTTGGTGCTAATAACATTTAATATATTTTATTGTAACTAATTTTATGTATAAATCATCTAAATAGAAAAACTGATTATTAATAACTTTTAAATTTATTATTATTATTATTATCATCAATTCATCATCATTATAATTATCAATTAAAATTTGTTAGATCTAATAATAATCGGTGAAACCGATAGCAAAGGTACGTACGTACATGATTGATATATTATTGGCTATGGCACAAACATATCAATCATTTGTGGTGGGAGTAAGTAATATATAATACATAGCAGATAGAAAATCAGATCTTCTTCTCTATATTTTATATGTTTCGATTTATTGGTTATTTGATTAGACAATTCATATTTTGGTGTTTTCCTCTCTTATATATATGCGTCTAGATTAAATGATTCTATTCTTTCAACAAATTTTTATTAATTATATTTATAAACAGACAAATCCTTTATGTTATAATTCATTTTTGGTATTTAATTTCAAATTTCATTTATTCAATTTTATTACATATCCAATTTTTTGTTAAGTCATATTGGTTGGAACTAAACACATCCAATCGTAACCAAATCCGCTAAATTGGTCCAATTAACACTTGCAACACTAAATTGATGTTATAAACAAGTTTCGAATGGTTCATGGTATGTTTTCTAATTATTTTTAAACACATATCTGATACAAATCAAATTTCATCAAAATCGTGAAATCCAAACTCGAGGATTAGATTTTTTTTATAAGAAACATCACTTTAATGAAAAAACGAGATATTAAATTTTAAATATCTCTATAAGTTATTATTGCTAATACTTCAACATAGCTATCATATGTATAAATTTTATTATGAAAAACTATATACAAATTCACCTGCAAGATGTAGAGCGTAGGGATACAAAATTCACATACAAGATGTTAGAAATTTGGGTAACGAATTTTGGTATCAATCAAAACTTGGATATTCTTGAAATCATGTTTTACCATCTTTTAATAACAACAATTTCTCTTAATAAGAATTCGAACTTTTTTGTGAGATAGTACTTAAAAAAATGCATAGTCACGAATTTGTAGAATTTGTTTGTATATATAAATTTTCCATACTTATTCTGAAGTGACCGGAAAATAAACTTCCAGAATAGCCACCCGATAGCCGCTAAAAACTGACTTTATCAGTAAGTTGTTGATAGATTTATAATCCATAACGACATCTGCAAGTGTTATTTGTTGATAACACAACATTAGCAATTGTTTCACAACCACTGCTATAAAGTTTCAATACCAGCAATAGACTAGACTCAATGACTATGGTCTCAACAAGTAGTAGGAGTGTAAGCGAAACGAATGTTCGACGAACAGTACGACGAAAAGTTAGTTTATGTTCGTTCATTCAGAACATATACATAAAAAAGAACATATGATAATATTAACATATAATATTTAGTATGCAACATGTATTATCCTTTTCAATTTGAAGTGTAACTAATTTCGTAAATAACATATGTTGTTCTTGTTATTTATTTGTTTAATTTCATTTAAAAGTCAATAATATGTATCAACAACATAATAATAATTTGTTCAATTTTATATAAAGTAGTCATTTTTTAACTAACCTAATTCTGTATATTGCTTTATACATTTCCACTTCTTGATTATAATTATTAACATAATACGACTCGTAGAAATACGAAATTGAAGTGGTAATAATTGATAATAAAAAAAATACATAAATATGAAGTAGTTACAACTTAACGATAAAATTTCAACATCTTATATGAACATATATAAGTATAAGAATAATTCTATTCTGGCAAAAGAATTTGTAGTACGGCCAAAGTTTTGATCATTAAATTTATTAATTTTTTTTGTTTTTGAAAAACTGACAAATTTATATTTCATTAATATTGTTTTCTCCAAGAAGAAGAAAACAATAGATTACATCGAAAAGATGTCTCCACCCGCCAAAATACAACATCTCTACACTTACTGGAGCTACTGATATCGCCATTTTTGTGTATATTTATCAGGCGATATTTGTTTTGATTTACATATTAATATTACTTATAGTAATCTTTTTATGCAAGTTTTGGTTTTTTGTTGAAATTTTGTTATTTGGAGCAGGTTTTGTGAAAGGTACTTGAAGTAGCTGTCCTGGAAAAAGCGCGGCGCGTATCTGAGAAGCGCGGCGCGGTAAATTCAGCAGAACCACAACCAGACTCTGTCATCCAAAAGCGCGGCGCGCCCAGCACAAAAGCGCGGCGCGTAAATGGCTTCAGCAAGTTGCAATTTTTAATCATTTTCAATGGAGGTCCAATAGGAGAGCAGTCTTTTGAAAAGCGCGGCGCGCTCCCACAAAAGCGCGGCGCGTAAATGCCACTGTATATAATTTCATAAACTCGTTTTTTGAAAAGCAGATTTCGAATATAGAGGGTTGCTGTGGCGATTTTTGGCGATAGAAGTCGTTTTGATGCTCGATTTTTGAAGGGTTTCCATCCATTTCAACCATCTAACACCGATATCATCAATAGGGGAGTAATCTCATCTTCATTTTGTCTTGATTTTTGAATTGTTATTCAATGTTCTTGGCAATTTGTGTTGTAAAACTCTTCAATATGATGGAGTAGTAACTTTTTGATCATTTGGGTATGAAATACCTTAACATTTGATGATGATTATGTAATACTTGGAATATGAATATGTTTAGTTGTTATTATGGATGAATGTAGTGATTTGTTTGCAAAAACATGTTTTGATTCATTTTGGATGTTGATTAACCTTTGATGTGAGTTAGGGTTTATTAATATCTATGCTAAATGAAGTGATTTTTATTGCTTTGTTCAAATCTTTTAACTTGTGAGAGTAATGGAAAATGGATATATTAATGTTTTGCTATGAATCATTATATAATTTGTGTAAGGATGTGAGTCTAATGCAAATTATGTTAACATTGTGAAGTGAAAACATCATCCGTGATAATAACCAATATATGAGTATGAATGTATGTTCTTAACTTTTGTAAAATAATGATTGAGTGATCTTCATTGTTTTATGAATGTATCTTTTAGTACCAAATGTTATTTGCATAATATTTTGATACTTGAATTTACACTCATATCTTAATTGGTATAAATTCTCAAGGGAGTGATCCTTTGATAGTTCTATATTAATTAAGGAATTAAGATATTTGATAGTCTTTGAGTGATCTTGGCTATTGAATAACTTAAGCAATAGCATATTTTTATTCCAAGGCATTATCATTACTTAATCATTCATGTGTTAAGGGAAATAATCCCAAGTGATCATCCTTTAATCATCAAGTTTTAATCCTTCTCTCGTTGTTATTGTCACGGTATTTGTACACTCATTTGATAATCGAAATCTTAATGATAAATCTTACACAATTTCGGCTATCTAAATTTTAATCTGCTTCTTATTGTTTTGCAAATCCAATTATCCCTGAGATCGACAACCCGGACTTACTTAGCTATACTAGTATACGATAGGTAATACTTGCCTATTTGTCCGCTAGTTTAGTTATTTATTTCCATTTTTATATTTAAAACAAAGGTGTGCTAGCGGCACATCAAGCTTTTTG
>JAANYP010002217.1:769177-922421 GCA_020465985.1 Centrapalus pauciflorus | reverse complement strand
ATGAATGTATCTTTTAGTACCAAATGTTATTTGCATAATATTTTGATACTTGAATTTACACTCATATCTTAATTGGTATAAATTCTCAAGGGAGTGATCCTTTGATAGTTCTATATTAATTAAGGAATTAAGATATTTGATAGTCTTTGAGTGATCTTGGCTATTGAATAACTTAAGCAATAGCATATTTTTATTCCAAGGCATTATCATTACTTAATCATTCATGTGTTAAGGGAAATAATCCCAAGTGATCATCCTTTAATCATCAAGTTTTAATCCTTCTCTCGTTGTTATTGTCACGGTATTTGTACACTCATTTGATAATCGAAATCTTAATGATAAATCTTACACAATTTCGGCTATCTAAATTTTAATCTGCTTCTTATTGTTTTGCAAATCCAATTATCCCTGAGATCGACAACCCGGACTTACTTAGCTATACTAGTATACGATAGGTAATACTTGCCTATTTGTCCGCTAGTTTAGTTATTTATTTCCATTTTTATATTTAAAACAAAGGTGTGCTAGCGGCACATCAAGCTTTTTGTCGCCGTTGCCGGGGATAAACGGTGTTTGTCGTATAAGTTGAAGATTAATTGTTAGAGATCCTTTAGGGGATTCATTACCTAAAGTTATTTTATTGTTCACTTAGTTCATTTATTCAATTTTACTTGTTCGGGTTTACACAAACCTCTCTTTGTTTTTGTTGATCGTGCATGAATAGGGACCCAAATTCGGAATTAGTTGAAGCTTTATCCGATCCGGAGCGCCTTCTTCGAAAAAGAAACAAAAGCAAGAAAGGAAACGTGGAGACAAGTCAAGGAGAACCATCAACACCTGTTGTTCCACCGTCCATTAACGTTGAAAATCTTGAACATTCCGAGCCCAAGACCGAAGAAGTATTTGTGGAAGAGATGGCAAACCAACCACCACCACCGGATAGACGTACTATGAGGGACCGGTCGAGGCCCACGAATGTTGGAACAACTTCACCAATAGTTAGACCGGGAGCTCGAGATGCCAATTGTGAAATAAAGACTCAACATCTTCAATACTTGAGCCAAATGTGTCCTTTTGAGGGATTTGACTCCGACGATCCCAATGAGCATCTTACTCGTTTTCTAGACATATGTGATATCATCAAGAGTAGAGAAACCCCGGTTGAATCTTTGAATCTACACCTTTTCCCATATACTCTTCGTGGGAGGGCTAGAGATTGGTTTAATTCACTCACTCCTCAATCAATTACTACATGGGAGGAGCTTGTTGATAAATTTCTTATGCGTTATTTCCCACCTTCAAAGAGTGAGCGAATTATAACTGAAATTTTTAATTTTGAACAGGAACTTGGAGAGTCGATGTATGAAGCTTGGGAGAGATACAAGACACTTCTCAGAAAATGCCCACACCATGGCCTTGATGCATACACCCAATTGAAGAGATTTTATGTAGGTCTAACAAATGCTACTCAAGAACTTGTAGATCTCAAGTGTGGAGGAAGTGTAAAAGATATTCCACCCGGAGAAGCAATAGAGAAAATTGAAAAAGCGGCCACAAGTGCACATGAATGGAGTTCTTCGGGAAGACATCGACCACAAAGACATTCAACCCGAAGAGATGACGAAGTTGAATCTTTAAGGGATGAGATTTCAAAGATGGGGAAACAACTTGCAAATCTGCAAAGTCCTTCTACCCCAAAGCAAACTTGTCAACTTTGTGATGGCCCACATACGGCTCCAAATTGTCCAAGTCGGATGAAGCTTCTCACAAGACAATCAACCGCAAAAGCTATTCAAGAAGTATGCCAATTGTGTGGTGGTCCTCACACGGCCAAGGAATGCAATGATAATTATGTAGATGAACCGGTAGATGAGGAAGTGATGTATTCAAGCGGTGATCAATATGACTTCCCGAGAAGAAAATTAGCCTTCCAACCTCCACCCCAATCTTACTATAATCCAAATGTGGATATCCGGAACCATCCGAACTTTAGGTGGAGACAATCAAATGATGCACCCGTAACACCACCCGGATTTGAAGGAGCTAGCTCCTCTAATCCAAGAAATGTTCCTTATCAACCACGTCACCCTTACACATCGCAATATCAAACCAAGTCACAACCAACCCAACCTAATCCACCCCCACAAGCAACTAATAAACCCACTCTTGAAGATATTGTGAGAAACCAACAAGCCTCCATCCAAAGCTTAGAAAAACAAATGGGGCAAATTGCACAATTGTTGGTGGAAAGAGAGAAAGGAAAAATGCCGTCTACAACTGAAGAGAATCCAAAAGAGCACGCAAAGGCAATTAGTTTGCGAAGTGGTAAGGTTCTTGATCCTATTTCAATTCCGGTTAGTAATGACAATATTGTTGTTGAAGGTGTGAAAGTTGATAAAGGGAAAGAAAAGGGGGCCATAACGGACGAGGCACAAATTCCAAGCCCACGAAGTACAGTGCAAATCCAACCTCCTATGGCTACCAAGACCCCAATTGCTACCTCAAAAATTCCATACCCTCATCGATTGAAGAAGGAGAAAATGGAGGAGCAGTATGGTAAATTCCTTGAGCTAATTAAGCAACTTCATATTAATTTGCCTTTTGTTGATGTTCTTACGCAGATGCCCAAGTATGCAAAATTTATGAAAGATTTGCTTACAAACAAAAGGAAGCTTGAAGAGGCATCAATCATATCACTCAAGGAAGGATGTTCGGCAATTATCCAAAGCAAGATACCCGAAAAGAAAAGTGATCCAGGGAGTTTTACTATCCCTTGTTTTATTGGTAACTTGTCTGTAAGTAATGCATTGGCCGATTTAGGTGCTAGTATAAACTTAATGCCAACCTCAATTTTTGAAAAACTAGGCCTAGGTGAGTTGAAACCAACGAATATGAGCATTCAATTAGCCGATAGATCAATTAAATATCCTAGAGGCATTGTAGAAGATTTGTTGGTTCGTGTTGATAAATTTGTATTTCCCGTTGATTTTGTCATTCTTGATATGGATGAGGATAAGAAAGTGCCTCTTATTTTGGGTAGACCTTTCTTAGCCACATCCGGTGCTTTTATTGACATGAAAAATGGCAAACTTAGTCTGAGTATGGGAAATGAACAAATTGTTTTTGAAGTAAAAAAAGCTATGAAGCATCCTACTTATTGTGATGATTCTTTGTATTTTGTTGATTCTATTGATTTGCATGTTGAAAAATATTTTCAGGAATCAACTGAACAAGAGAAGTGGGATGAACTCATGAAGGAAGATGTGGATGCAAGCACTTGTCATAATGAGGTTGTTGACAAACTTGAGAGTATGCTTAAAGATGAACCATCATTGGAAAATCATGTTTTGGAAGAATTGGGAACTAATGGAGACGTGAAGTTTAAGGATTCAATTGAAGGACCAACTTCAATTGAGCTTAAAGAACTACCATCTCACTTAGAGTATGCATTCTTGGATAATGAAAAGAAATTTCCTGTTATTATTGCATCTAACCTTTCAGATGGAGAAAAAAGTCAACTTTTGGAGGTTTTGAAGGCACACAAGTCAGCCATAGCCTGGACCATCACGGATATCAAAGGCATAAATCCTTCGTTTTGTATGCACAAGATCTTAATGGAGGAGGAGTACAAACCGGTGGTGCAACCCCAAAGAAGGCTTAATCCAAATATGAAAGATGTGGTAAAAAAGGAAGTGATGAAGCTAATGGATGCAGGTTTGATTTACCCAATTTCAGACAGTCCATGGGTAAGTCCGGTGCAAGTGGTACCAAAGAAGGGAGGAATGACGGTGGTAACAAACGACAAGAATGAGTTAATTCCTACTAGGACTATCACAGGATGGAGAGTGTGTATAGACTATAGGAAGCTGAACGATGCCACACGAAAAGATCATTTTCCTTTACCCTTTATTGATCAAATGTTGGAAAGACTGTCCGGTCACATGTTTTACTGTTTTCTTGATGGATTTTCAGGTTATTTCCAGATTCCTATAGCCCCAGAAGATCAAGAAAAGACGACTTTTACATGTCCTTATGGCACATTTGCATATAGAAGAATGCCATTTGGATTGTGTAATGCACCGGCGACCTTTCAAAGATGCATGATGGCAATCTTCCATGACATGGTGGAAAGTTCAATGGAAGTTTTTATGGATGATTTCTCAGTTTTCGGTAACTCATTTGAACTTTGTTTGACTAATCTTGATAAGATGCTTGCTAGGTGTGAAGAAACAAACCTTGTTCTTAATTGGGAAAAATGTCACTTTATGGTGAAAGAAGGTATTGTTTTAGGTCATAAAATTTCACAAGTAGGTATGGAGGTTGATAAAGCTAAGGTTGATACAATTTCAAAACTTCCTCCTCCTACTACAGTGAAAGCGGTTAGGAGTTTTTTAGGCCATGCTGGATTTTATAGAAGGTTTATTAAAGATTTTTCGAAAATAGCAAGGCCTATGACACAACTCCTAGAGAAAGATGTTTCTTTTAACTTTTCTGATGATTGTTTAATTGCATTTAATTTCTTGAAAGAAAAGTTAACTAATGCTCCTATTATGGTTGCCCCAGATTGGTCTTTGCCGTTTGAATTAATGTGTGACGCAAGTGATTTTGCAGTTGGAGCGGTATTAGGCCAAAGGAAAGAAAGGCATTTTCAGCCAATATACTATGCTAGCAAAACCCTGAATGACGCGCAAGAGAATTATACAACAACTGAGAAAGAGTTGCTAGCAGTAGTATTTGCGTTTGATAAATTCCGTGCATATTTAGTGTTGTCTAAAACTATTGTTTACACGGATCATTCGGCTCTTAAATACCTCTTTGCTAAACAAGATGCAAAACCAAGATTAATAAGATGGATCCTTCTTTTGCAGGAGTTCGATATAGAAATAAGAGACAAAAAGGGAGCGGAGAACCTTGCTGCGGATCACTTGTCTCGGTTGGAAAATCCAGATATGGAAGTGTTGAAGGAATCGGAGATCAACGACAACTTTCCCGATGAACATTTAATGAAAGCACAGGTATTAGAAGAGACTCCTTGGTATGCTGACATTGCTAATTATCTTGCAGGAGGAGTATTGATAAAGGGCTTGACACATCAGCAAAAGAAGAAATTCTTTGCTGACATCAAGTACTATTTTTGGGAAGATCCATACTTATTTAGAGTATGTGCTGATCAAGTGGTGAGAAGATGCGTTTATGGACAAGAAGCGAAGCAGATTCTAGATCATTGCCATAGTGGACCAACTGGAGGACATTATGGAGCTAATCTAACGGCCAAGAAGGTGTTTGATGCTGGATTCTTTTGGCCTACAATCTTTAAGGATGCCAACAGTTTGGTAAGCAAGTGTGATTCATGCCAAAGAACAGGTACGATCTCTTCTCGCAATGAAATGCCCCAAAATGCTATTCAGGTATGTGAAGTCTTTGATATATGGGGAATAGATTTTATGGGGCCATTTCCATCTTCGTACGGTAATAAGTACATTCTAGTGGCTGTAGACTACGTGTCTAAATGGCCCGAAGCCCAAGCATTGACAACCAATGATGCAAGAGTGGTTGTCAAGTTTCTCAAGAAATTGTTTTCGCGGTTCGGTACTCCTAGAGCCTTAATAAGCGATAGGGGTACCCATTTTTGTAATAATCAACTTAAAAAAACTTTGCAAAAATATGGGGTAACCCATAGATTGGCCACATCTTATCATCCACAAACGAGTGGACAAGTTGAAAATACGAACCGTGGCATTAAGCGAATTCTTGAGAAAACTGTTAATGTGAATAGAAAAGATTGGGCTGAAAAACTAGATGATGCGTTGTGGGCCATTCGAACTGCTTTTAAAACTCCAATTGGCACCACACCGTTTCGTTTAGTTTATGGGAAGGCTTGTCATCTCCCTGTGGAGATAGAACACAAAGCATTTTGGGCCATTAAGGCATGTAATCTTGATTTGAATTTGGCTAGTAAACATAGGAAGGTGCAATTGCAAGAATTAGATGAGTTAAGATTAAATGCATATGAAAATTCTTGCTTGTATAAAGAGAAGACAAAGAAATGGCATGATGCACGGTTGAAAGTTCGGTCAAGTATCAATATAGGTGACAAGGTCCTTTTGTACAATTCAAGATTGAAACTTTTTCCGGGCAAGTTGAAGTCCCGTTGGACCGGTCCCTATATCGTGAAAACCATTTTTCCTTATGGCACGCTTGAATTGATTAATCCGAATGACAATAGTACTTTTAAGGTTAATGGTCCTAGAGTTAAGAAATATTTAGAGTCCGATCTGTGTGTTGAAGAGGTTGAGGAGATCAATCTTGTTCCATTTTCAACTTAGAGGATTGAAGGGATGAGTCAAGCTAAGGACTCATAAATAAACAAGCCATTGTCTCTGCTATAAGCTTCATGTTTGTGTCTTTGTGTGAATTTTTGTTAGTAATAGATAGCTTAGTTGTGTTTTAAGAAGTTGAGTTGTGGTAACCGTAGTATTCTTTTTGTATGCTTAAATGTGGATGAGTCGGAAACGGTTACAAGTCATGTGAATGGTTGTGTATAATTGTTAGTGGTAAGTCACAGACTTATTTGATCTATATTGGTTGCATTTCGTGCGTATAATTCTTATAACTAATTTTGCGCCAATATTGAATAACCATTTTTGAATGAAGTCGGATTGAATTTTGAAGTGTTTGTGGAAATTCTGGAAAATTTTCGGTTGTTGAATCTGCTGTTCAAAAACGCGCCGCGCACTTCAAAAGCGCGTGGCGGTAATAAATTACAGAAAGTTTTGCAAGATTCTGCTGTTCAAAAACGCGTGGCGTTTTTCGAAAGCGCGCCGCGTAAATATCAACAGAATGGTTTATAAATTTTGCCTTTCAAAAGACGCGCCGCGTAACCCACCATCAGAATCTGGTCTGTTTTCTGTCAACAAAAACGCGTGGCGTTCTGCAGAAAACGCGCCGCGTTGACCGGGTCAACTGTAAAACTGTACAAGCCTTGAATGCATGACTAGGCTGGCAAAGCGCAAAGCGCGCCGCGCTTTTCCAGAAAACGCGCCGCGTCGGCTGCGTATACGTGCAGAAACCCTAGCCGAATTTTATCACTTTGCAACCCCACTTTCACTTATTTTTTTCTCTCGTTTTTTTTTTTTTCACCGAAAATCAGTCATTATCCACCAATTTTTACCATCTTTCCCCCAAAAATTCTTCAAATCTTTCACTTTCAAAGCATACTATACATAAATCTAAGTTTTTGTTGGAAGATTTGAGAAGTTTTTGGCCATTCCAAGGTTCACTTTCACCTACCGCCGGATTTTGTTGATTTTGGCCGGAGATCTCGCCGGATTTTCATAGATTACCCCATTTTGTTGTTTTCCCACTTCTTGATAGGTATTTTTCTCTTAATTTCTTTAATTTTTTTTTTTTAGGTTGTTCTATACAATGTGAGTGGATTCACTCTTGTTTTATTTTTATTTTTTTTAATTATTTCATCCAAATGTAGTTTAATTAGCTAGTATGCTTTGTTGTTTCTTTTAGGTTTTGTTGGTACATTATCTAGTTTAGAGGTTCTTGTTTCATTAATTCTAGTTATTTGTTTTTCTAGTATGCTACCATGTATACTTAGTAGTGATATTTCCCTTCTTGTTTATTATCTAATATGATGATGATCCTTGTTTTGTTCACAAGTTACTTGTGATTTTATTTAGGATCTAGGATTGATGTTTATAAGTATGGTGTATATTTTTGTTGCGGCAATTAAATTTCTTAGAGTTATTTTGTATGTTAATATATCTAGGAATGCTACTACTCAAGTATGGGAAGTTTCATTGTGGGAGCTATGAAGAGGAAGATTATGTGTTTAATGATGGCGAGAGTTTGCTTTTGCTAGACATAGTTAACTACATAATGTGTTTTTAGAATGTTGTGCTCTAGCTTAGTATTTAGTATATGATGTCTGTTATTTAAGTGTGGGAAAGTACACTTACTTTCTTTGATCATTCTGTTTAACTAACATCTTAAGGTTTTCATATATATAATCCTAATTTGTTTTCTTTTGTTTTGTATAGATAATGGCTGGAGGTAGAAAGAGATCAAAAGCCGGAACTTCTTCTTCTCGTCCATCACATGATGACGACGAATGGCTTCCAGAAGTTCAGGAGCCAGAATTACAGCTTCCCCAGCATCATAGGATTCCACTGAACTGGAATCATTCCTACTTTAAATTCCCGCCTGCTATGAAGGATCAATATCAAAAGCGTCTGCATGACCTGGCAGCAAAAACATTTAACAATAGTCGAGTCATCAACTGGGGAATTTTAGATACTGTGCCGACATCTGATGGGAATGATTCAGTGGGGGCAAGACTTAGAAGCCTCTTCACCATTCGGTACAACAATTTTGTGTCACACGCCTGGTTAAACCTAATGAACATCCAAGATGATGTTTATACTGAGCTTACACTGGAATTCCTTGCCACTTATGAATTCAATAAAGGAACAAAAGACATGAACAAAAAGTCAGCAATTGAATTCAGACTAGGAGGAGTCCAACGAAGGTGTTCAGTGATACAGTTAGCCGAGTGGATGGGGCTATATACTGGAGAAGAAACAACTCACCCCAACTTCATGGCATATCTTGATGCTGGGTTCAAAAAGAAGCCTGGGAACTTTAAAGACCAAGAATTCTGGGCGATGATCGGAAGAGGCCACTTTGTGCCTAGTGATGCCCGGGAATCCGCGTTGATCAATCCACTCCATAGACTTCTTCACAGATGCATTTCCTTATCCCTAACTGCAAGAAAGTCTAGCCCGGAACGTATTACTGCAGAAGACTTGTTCTTCATGTTCACATTGATGACCAATGATATCCATCTTTGTGTGCCTTATTTCGTGGCAACACAGTTTACAAAGGCAGCGGGTAAGGGCCCAACGAGTGCTATCTGTGTTGGAAGATTCATTTCGCGGATTGCACAGTCTTTAGGGATTCTAACAAGTCAGGCAGTTCGGGGGCTTAGATTAGAATACCCGGTGGAGAACACTGATGAGCACTACTTCATTGCTCATAATTTTTTGGAAAAAACGGAAGGGATTCTCCATCTGGCATCACGAAGACCAGTCCCAGCAGCGAATGATGAAGAAGAAGAAGAAGAAGAAGTAGAAGCACAGCCACAACAACAACAGCAGCAACAACCACCTCAAAGCGGATTCTTCCAATTCGGACCTCCACCATATCCTTGGGATGCATCTTTTAACAATATTTTAACTGCTATGGATTCTTACAGGATTGCCCAGGATAATTATCAAGTGGAGAATCGTCGCCGATTTGATAATTTGGACGCTCATTTCAACACTCTCTCGGTGAACCAACAAGCATACCGAGAGGACGTTAATCAATACCGGCAAGACGTGCAACATTATAGGGAAGACGTCCAGACATACCGAGAGGAGGTACAAGCTTATGGAAGGCGAGCCGATGGGTATGAGAGAAGTATGAACGCCATTGAGCAGACCCAAAACTCCCTCCAGCAGACGATAGAGAATTTTTTTCTCATATCCGCCACCACAAGGATCGTCTGCGGGATCATCATCACAATGGCCAGCTCATCCTTATTATCCCCCGGGTCATCCATATCATCGTCCACCGGCTCCGCAATAGAGTGGTTGTTTCATTCAATGAGTGGTTGCTTTGAATGTGATGTTTTTGAATTTTGTCTCTTGATCTGGCTAATGGCCGATGAACAATTTATTTTCTGCACTTTTACTTTCCACAGACTAAACTTTGGTATGGTTGTTTACTTGAACGTATTTTGTTTGACATTAATCTATGGTAGGTTTAAGTTTTTTATTTCATAGTATATATATATTTTTTTTTTTTGGCACTTTCTGATGATATGCATTTCATGGCACAGAGTTATAGCTGCTCCTTCATTTCCAGCTTCACTCGTACGTGCATAATTGATTGGCACTGCACAAAAGCTGATGATCTACCTTCATTGCCAATCGCATCATTCAGGGAGTCTCTTTCCACGCCCTTTTGCTTAGTGCTTCATGTTATATGTTTTACTGCAAATGTTTGTGAATTTTGTTTCATTGAGGACAATGAAATCCTCAAGTGTGGGAAGGAGGGTTACATAACCCTTATTACATATTTTTGTCCCACCATCTTTATATTGTCAAGTTAAGCATAAAATACATGTTTAGTTTGGGACAAATTTTGGAGAAATTTTTTTCAAAATAAACTTTCAAGTAATCTCAAATATCATCGTGCATCATTATCTCTTTTGGATTGTATGTTTTGGAAATAAATCAAACAAGTGATGTAAGTTGATGAATGGGGATATCTTTGGGTTTCATATTTCATGTTTAATTGTTTAATAATCAAAGCTTGCACAACATAACCCATGTTCCTTTCATTTCGTAAGATTTGAGCCTTTAAGAGCATTCATGATATATTAGTTGCTCAAAAATTCATTTGGTTATGTGTGTGCCGATTGTCACTATTCATAGTAGAACTTGCCGGTTTTGATGCTTTTCAAGAACACATTTCTTGTTGTTATTGCGTTCGTGTGATAGAGGCATTTAGGTCTAACACCCTTCTTTTTAGCCTTTTATTCCTTTTCCTTTTTGCCTAAACATTCCCTAGAAGCCAAGTTGAGCCTTTACCCTCTTTGTTGTGTTAAAACCTTTTAGCTTTTAGCCTTTCTATCCTTTTAACTTGAGTCACCCTTAGCCCAACTTCTATGTTGTCAAAATTAGGAGTTAGCTATCCTAGAAGAATAGACACTTGAAGTATATACATGTTTAGTTGTTATAAATAAAAAAAAAAAAAAAAAAAAAAAAAAAAAAAAAAAAAAAAAAATGAAAATGAAAATGCAGAAAAGAAAAGAAAAAGAAAGAGCATCAAAGATGCATAGTAATGTAAATATAGAGTATTTTCAATTGAGTTGTTATAGCTAGAAGAATGGAAGGTTATAAATTGCCAAATCAAAAGTAGTGGAGTCCATTCTTTGTTTAGTTGCATAGGTTTGGATAGATGGTGTCTTGTGTTGTTTGATTAGATAATCCCTTTATCTTTGATTCATTTTAGTTGGGCTAATTTCGTCACTTAACCAAAAGTTCCTCACCTAAACCCAAGCCCGTTACAACCCTTGTAAAGACCTCTTGATGTTTGCAATTCAATAAGAAAGTGTTGGAGATTAGATTGATTGGCAAGCCTATGCTCATGATAGTTTCAATTTCGTGCAATGAGAGTGCACCTTGATTTCGCTTAAACACTGAGTGCTTGAGTGTCTTTATTTTTCGTGAGGTGTTTAGTTTTGAATATTAATCATGATGACTTAAATTGTGAAAGCCATGTATGCTTAGTTGGATTCTTGCATTGTGCTTCAAAGTTTATCCTTCAAAATTTGCAAGCCAATAAGGGTATATTATGTTCTATGATATTGATTGAGTGCTTGAAAGTTTTAAATGCTCCTTGGAGAGCCAATTTTGTCCCCGATCTAATGTGTGTTTTGATGTTTGCTTGAGGACAAGCAATTGTCAAGTGTGGGAATATTTGATATCGCCATTTTTGTGTATATTTATCAGGCGATATTTGTTTTGATTTACATATTAATATTACTTATAGTAATCTTTTTATGCAAGTTTTGGTATTTTGTTGAAATTTTGTTATTTGGAGCAGGTTTTGTGAAAGGTACTTGAAGTAGCTGTCCTGAGAAGCGCGGCGCGGTAAATTCAGCAGAACCACAACCAGACTCTGTCATCCAAAAGCGCGGCGCGCCCATCTGAAAGCGCGGCGCGTAAATGGCTTCAACAAGTTGCAATTTTTAATCATTTTCAATGGAGGTCCAATAGGATAGCAGTCTTTTGAAAAGCGCGGCGCGTAAATGCCACTGTACATAATTTCAGAACTTGTTTTTGAAAAGCAGATTTTCGAATATAGAGGGTTGCTGTGGCGATTTTTGGCGATAGAAGTCGTTTTGATGCTCGATTTTTGAAGGGTTTCCATCCATTTCAACCATCTAACACCGATTTCATCAATAGGGGAGTAATCTCATCTTCATTTTGTCTTGATTTTTGAATTGTCATTCAATGTTCTTGGCAATTTGTGTTGTAAAACTCTTCAATATGATGGAGTAGTAACTTTTTGATCATTTGGGTATGAAATACCTTAACATTTGATGATGATTATGTAATACTTGGAATATGAATATGTTTAGTTGTTATTATGGATGAATGTAGTGATTTGTTTGCAAAAAACATGTTTTGATTCATTTTGGATGTTGATTAACCTTTGATGTGAGTTAGGGTTTATTAATATCTATGCTAAATGAAGTGATTTTTATTGCTTTGTTCAAATCCTTTAACTTGTGAGAGTAATGGAAAATGGATATATTAATGTTTTGCTATGAATCATTATATAATTTGTGTAAGGATGTGAGTCTAATGCAAATTATGTTAACATTGTGAAGTGAAAACATCATCCGTGATAATAACCAATATATGAGTATGAATGTATGTTCTTAACTTTTGTAAAATAATGATTGAGTGATCTTCATTGTTTTATGAATGTATCTTTTAGTACCAAATGTTATTTGCATAATATTTTGATACTTGAATTTACACTCATATCTTAATTGGTATAAATTCTCAAGGGAGTGATCCTTTGATAGTTCTATATTAATTAAGGAATTAAGATATTTGATAGTCTTTGAGTGATCTTGGCTATTGAATAACTTAAGCAATAGCATATTTTTATTCCAAGGCATTATCATTACTTAATCATTCATGTGTTAAGGGAAATAATCCCAAGTGATCATCCTTTAATCATCAAGTTTTAATCCTTCTCTCGTTGTTATTGTCACGGTATTTGTACACTCATTTGATAATCGAAATCTTAATGATAAATCTTACACAATTTCGGCTATCTAAATTTTAATCTGCTTCTTATTGTTTTGCAAATCCAATTATCCCTGAGATCGACAACCCGGACTTACTTAGCTATACTAGTATACGATAGGTAATACTTGCCTATTTGTCCGCTAGTTTAGTTATTTATTTCCATTTTTATATTTAAAACAAAGGTGTGCTAGCGGCACATCAAATGCACGATATGCCTTCGAGTTGGATGAGTATCCAATGAAGATCGCTTCATCCGCCTTTTCGTTAAATTTCCCGAGGTTGTCTTTGTCATTCAGCACATAGCACCTGCAACCAAATACACGTAAGTACTTGATAAATGGTACTTTATTCAAAAAGAGTTGGTAAGGAGTTTTGTTAAAGAGCTTATGGATGATGGAGCGATTTTGTGTGTAGCATGCTGTTGATACGGCTTCGGCCCACAAGAACGGAGGTAGCTTCGAGTATGTGAGCATTGTACGAGCGGCTTCCACAAGCGTACGGTTACGCCTTTCGACGACCCCATTTTGTTGAGGTGTTCGAGCAGCAGAGTATTGATGCTGAATACCTTTGGATTGAAGGAAGCCCTTAACTACCGAGTTCTTGAACTCCGTGCCGTTATCTGATCTGACTGATTGCACTGATAGCTGCTGTTGGGTCTCGACACTCTTGATAAAATCTATGATTTCTTAAGCTGTCTCGTCCTTGGAACGCAAGAACCTGACCCAGGTATATCGAGAATAATCATCAACGATAACCAACACATATCGTTTTCCATTTATGCTTTGAGTCCTCATCGGTCCGCATAAATCCATATGAAGTAACTCCAATACTCTTTTTGTTGATGGTTCGGGCTTTGGTTTGTGAGATGATCGTTTCATTTTTCCTTTCTCACAAGCTCCACACAGATGGTCCTTTTCGTAGCGCAATTCAGGAAGACCTTTGACCAATTGTTTCGCAGCCAGCTTGTTGATATTATCAAAATTCAAATGAGATAATCTTCGATGCCACAACCAAGAGTCTTTTGAAGAGGCTTTTGATAGTAGGCAAATGTTATCTTTCACTATTAGCTTAGCTATGTCTATGGTGTAAAGGTTAGAGTTTCGGGAACCTGTTAGGATTTCTTTTCCATCCATACTCTTAACACTGCAGTTCTTAGGCCTAAACGTTACCTCTAGTCCTTTGTCGCAGAGTTGTCCTATGCTAAAAAGATTATGTGATAACCCCTCAACATAGTCAACATCCTTGATGACCAGATTATTTAGAACTAAGTCCCCGTATCCTTTGATGTGAGCCTGATGGTTGTTCCCGAATTTCACAGTTCCGCAATACTGTTCAACAACGTTGGATAGCAATTCTCTTCTTCCAGTCATGTGCTTGGAGCACCCCGAATCCATATACCAAATGGACTTAGCCTGAAAAACACATAAATTCATATAATGAAAAACTATATGCATTCAAACACATCCATTTATTGATTTACAGTCAAACCGTGTTCTGAACCGAGATGTTCAGAAAACATGATTAGTTAAGACCGGGTCCTGGGCTGTGTGCACAGAAGCCAAACGTGTCGTTTTAAGCACAACCGACAAGCAAAAGAACGGGTCCTAGTCTAAGGTAACTAGAAGCCATTTCTTTGAAGCACGGGTCTTTATCAGAAGTAACCAAGAACCATCTGCATTAAGATCACACAACCTTGGGTACCCACCTCAATATGGGTCCATTTTTGTTAGGATTTCCATATTTATATGGCACGTGTACAGTTTTAGAATCCCAATTAGCATTTGTGTGTTGTCCGAATGCACAACCCTTTGGAATCCATTGAAGATTGGATTTATTGGGTTTTGGAACCTTAGGCGCTGAAATTGCCTTTGGTTTTTGTCTTTTTGAGACCTTTTTGACCGTTGCTTTGGTTTTGGGTCTTGGCAACGGACAATTCTCAATTTTGTTTGTGGTTGATGATGCACTATTTTTTGTTTTCTTTTTCCGAATACGTTTAGCAGGATATGTCACGAAAGCATTCATTTCAGGAACCTGTCGTCTATATCGAGTTGGACACAGATTAAATAAATCACTGAAAGAGTACTTTAAAGGAACAACATAATTCGGTACAACATTACAGACATTGTCACACACATTGTTACACAAATTGTCTTTAGAGATTACAGACATCCTATCTCTAGTAACAAATTCATTTGGCATTAAAGTCTTCTTCACAAAAAAACTTGTGAAATCTTGCATGGTGGTTTTTGGGACCCTTCTTATATGATCTGTAGGAACAAAACGATTAGAGTCAGTAAGCATGGAAGATTTAGACTTGACAGACTTTTCTTTTTTGTGGTGAGTGGGTTTCTTAAAAGACTTGGATTTAATCTGAGTCTTTTCAGGAACCTCTTTTTTGAAAACTTTTGAACACTCACCTTTGAAAATGACAGAAGAATATTCAGCTTTAGCCTTACCTTTATTTGATGACACACATGGAGTTTTCATGGAATGAGAAAGTGTTTGTTCTTTTGAAAGATCTTTCAATTTTTGTGAAATTTCAAAATTTTCTCTGTAGACAGTAACTTCCACAGATTGTTGAAAAGATTGATTTACCAATTCTTCTTCTCTCTTAAGAAGAGCATCTTGAAGATCAAGTGCTTTCTCTTGAGACGACTTCAATTCCTTTTCTAAAACAGTGATTTGTTGTTGAAGAACTTTTGCAGGAATATAAAGTTGAGGAGTTGATTTTACGGTTTCAGTTTTCAATTCAGCTTCTGAATAAGTTGACAGGAGATCTTCCTCTAAAGTGGGTACTCTAGAAGAATAACTCTCGTTAAGCTCTTCATATTGAAAAGAAATTTCTTTATCTTTACGAGCGACACGTTTCTCATTTTCTTGGTTTAAAACTTCTTTTGATGACTCAAAAAAGAAAGAGTTAAGACCGGCTCCCATATAGTTCATGTCATAAAATACAGGTAAAACTTTTTGCGTTTTTTCCAAATGTTTAGGATTTTTAAAACCAATTCCTCGTTTAGAATGGTAAAACCTAGTTTCTTTGGGCTGATTTAAATGGATAGTTTGTTCTGTTTGACCCCTTTTCAAAAATGCATCGTCAAAGGTATTTATTCTTGAGTACAAACTTATCCTTTCTTCTTCAATCATTTTGTATTTTTCTAAACTGTCTATATTTCCACATTTACCACATCTAATTGTTTTGTAAGAACAGAAATTTCTTCTTTTAAAGAGAGTTTATCTTTTGAAAGCGTTTCCATGCAAGATTCAAGGTATATATTCCTATCCTGAACATCTACTTTTTCTATTAACATATGTTTTATAACATTATGATTAGTTAACCACTTTGAATGATATAATTCAGATGATTCTTTCAGAGTTTGAGCTTGATGTTCAGCCTGTACACACCTTGCAGTTTCAGCATTTAATCTAGCTTGTAGGTCAAGTATATGTGTGTGCAGTGTACATTCATTATCTACAAATAATTTATTTACATGTGCAGGAATGTAACAGGAATATACTTCATTGGACTCAGAACCGGATGTGGAGCATTGAGGATCGTTGGATGTAGCCATCAGACATGCTGGTGGATTTTTCAGTGTCTCCCCCTCAGCAGCATGATCTAAATTGTCAGCAGTGAAATCAACGCAGTTCTCCAACCCCATACGATCAACCATGTAACAGTTTTTGCCCTTGTCATCCTCGTCTTCAGAATCTTCAGCATCCGAGTAGTCCTCCTGGGCGACGAAGGCTAACGCATCCGTTATTTTCTTGGCTGCCTCGAGCTTTCTCTCATAGTATGCGACGTCTCTGTCGAAATTGTTCTTGCATTCCCTAGCAAAGTGGCCCGGTTTGCCACATTTGTAGCAGAGACGTTCATCCGCGGCCTTGGGCTCATCTGCTCTCGGCCTTTCGTCTCTTCTTTCCGCCGGCCTCTTATCGGCCCGGCGATGCTCTCGGCTGTCATTGATGCGAGTGTCGTTAACCCGTCAAAAATACCACTAAATACCTTAGAAGCTAGGGTAAGTAGGGATCGTATCCACAGAGAGCGAGAGGTTAATTACACGTATTTAAGCGACTAGCATTGTAAAATAATTAATTTAGAAAGATTGAGTGGTTTGTAAAAAGGTGATTGCTTGATTTATAAAACTAATTACTTGCGAAATTTGTGAAAAGAAAACTTAAGAAAATTGTTTGATTGAATAAAATACGAAGATAACCATTCCCGGATTCCACACCTCGCTTTGCGGTTAATTTATAAAAACGATTTGAAGATTACATAGACATAATCTTTGTTATAACTATTATTTAAACCATTACGTGAACTTGGGCATAGCGCGTGACACGTTTGATTACTCGTCTTAATTAAATAATTAACTCGGCACGAATAATAAAATGTCTACGAACTATCTTGCGAAACGTAACAACAAAATAATAATCATTCGTTTACAATCAAAATATAAATAATAAAAACCATGCAAACTTAAAGTAATCGTTCATAAAATAAAACTTAGCGATGTGCTTCCTCCGAGAATGATTATGATGAGCTTAGCCGGACATAGTTGCTGCAATATTCAAAAGTTGTGTATCCATCTCCGTAGCTTGACTCGTGTGTTCTTCGTACGTGTGTTCGCTCAAACAGGGTTCTTTTCCTTAGCCTTCTCCTCCAAAAAACGATGAAAACTTCTAAGATATGACTTTTTATTTATAGGAAAAGCTGGAAAAACCCTAAAAACGATCGTATAATATTTTAATGGGCTGGGCGCAGCCGTAGGCGCAGGCCTGCGCCCCCCCCCTGCGCCTGTCTGTAAAATCCGTATTTTTGTGAATTAATTTCTTCTGTCGAGCACGTGGTCTGGGCGCAGGGCTGCGCCCCTGTCTGCGCCTGGCTCTGAAATTTTGTCCTTTTTTCACCATTTTAAACCGGATTTTGTTTACCTGCACAAGCACAGAATTTATTCAATAGATAAACATTCTATAACACTTTTGTATTAAAAACAACTCTTTTACGCTTAATAAACATGATAAATTATAACCCGATCAGTCATCACGCCTCCGGTCCCTTCTTTCGGGCTCTCTTCTCTCACTTCTCTCATCCCTGCGGTCATCCCGACGATCATCCATTCGATCGTCCCGCCTGTCGTCCCTGCGATCATCACGCCTATCATCTCGCCTTTCATAACGGCGATCATCTCGATAGTCGCGTCTATCGTCATATCTTCGATCATCTCTATCATCCCTTCGGTATTCATCCCGTCGATAATCATGACGTCGTTCATCCCGTCTGTCATCTGAATACCTCTGAGGACCGGTGTCATAACGGAGTTGGTTGTTAGTCTTGTTGGAAAACCGTCGCTGTTGGAGACGGTTGGTCCACAAGGCTATCTGTTCCTGTATCGAAACTTCTTCCTCATCATAGACCTCACGCGGAGGAGAAGCATATCTGTACTGCGACGACGAAGAACCTGGAGCAAAGGATGGTGTCGGAATCTGCGTGTTAGTGATCAAGGCTAGAGAATCATTTTGTTTCAACCCGGTGTTGGCTGATAGCAGTAGAGAGGCCAATTGATTTGCCATCAGTTTCTGTTGATCCACATCTCCCTGATACTTCTTTAGCTCCTTAAAGACGACATTAATTGATACCTCAGGAATGTTCAGGACTCGCTTTGTGGCCCGACATGCAAGCTGCCACTCGGGGGCTAAGGCTGCAAAGAACTGGATGTTGATGTCATCCCTATCCTTCTTAATGTGCCGTTTGTTCAACTCGTTAAGGACTGCACAGAACCTTGTGAAAGTGGCTTGCAGAGATTCCCCGTCTTTGGCGCGGAATTCTGTAAACTTAGCCTTTGCCTCCTCGATTTTGGCACGATCATCGAGATCTGCCCCCAGCATTTGGACTTCCAGCTCGTCCCACATTTCTTTTGCAGACATTTTGCTGTCTACACCAACCAGAATATCAGTGGGGAGGGCTTGATAGATCAGATATTCTGCCCTCTTGTCAGCGTGCTGTCGGTCTCTCTCGGCGTCATTTGCCGGTTCTCTTTCAACCTTTGAAGCTTGGACAGGAGGGTCAGCGTCAGGTCGGGCTTCTATCTCCCGATAGTAGATTGCGGGTCCTTCGGATATGGATTGGAGCATCAAATTCCCGAGAGGTTGCATTCCAACAAACTTAAGCTTCCGGGATTTCCATTGTTCGTACTCATCGGGATAGAGAACTGGTGGTCTGTTCTCAGATCCGAGTACGAGAGCTTCGCGAGACATTATGAGGATGGGTGCTGATTAAAAAAAAGAAGATCTTAGAGGTGGAAACTGAACACGGATGGGCTGGACTTAAAACAGATGGAGCTGAATTCGGATGGTAGATGAATTCGGATGAAATGGGTTTGGATGAAGAGTGTTTCAAATTTCGGATGGAGGAACCGAATTCGGATGGGATCCTACTGCGGATGAACAGTACTTCGGATGGTCTATAGTTCGGATGAGGTGCTAATTCGGATGCGTCCTATTTCGGATGAACAGTAATGCGGGTGGGGACCGAATTCGGATTAAGTTGGTTTCGGATGAAACTAAGGGACCGAATTCGGATGGACCGAATTCGGATGAACAGTGGACTGGGGCCAAATTCGGATGGACCGAATTCGGATGAACAGTGGACAGGGTATGTCCAGGTGGGGACCGAATTCGGATGGTCCGAGATGGGTATGGTACGAAATTGGAAAAATTTAAGTACAAGTCCCAAATGTAAAAATGGAAAGCCTGATCAGAACTTCGGATGGACCGAAGTTCGGATGGAACCGAATTGGGGTCCGAAATAGGGTGATGGGTGGTCCGAAATTCACCTAAATATGGTCCGAATTGGACCGAAGCGAGGTCCGAATTAGGGTGATGGGTGGTCCGAAATTGGTGCCTAGGTGGTCCGAAATGCTACAGTAAGGATCCGAAATACAGCAGGTTTTTTTAAGTTTTCTAAGGCAGAACTGAGCATAATTCGATTTTTTTTTCAGTTTTAAAGCCTAAAAACAGTTCTAAATGAGTTATAAACTATTTTAAACACTTTTGGTGATTTAAAATAACGTAAAAACACTTAAAAACAGCATAAACAAGTTAAAAACCCCCTTAAAAACCCATAGTTTCGAACTTAAACAATGTGGCCGATTCTTGATGATTTTAACAGAGATATGGAACTAAATGAGCTTAAAATCAGTAGAGGATGATAATGTGGTGTTTATATGACCATTATAACACAAGAAACACAGAAAAACAGAGGAAAATGAAGATCTAACCGGGTAGAATGGAAGAACACTCAACAAAACCCAGCAGAATCCGAATGATGCAGTTGAAATCCACCCCTCTGAGCTCTGATATCAATTGTTATATGTATTCCCGTTAATATTATCAGCACCTTGATGATTTTCTTATCACACACAAGAAGAAACTAGCTCAATAAATGTGAAATGATGAAGAAAGACAATAAGAATGTTGAGAGCATATGAATAGTGGCGGCTGGGAATCTCATTCAAAATGTCAACCGTAATATTAAAGTAACCCTAGGAGCCTATTTCTAGGCTTCTTTAATTAAGTCTTACAACTTGGCAACTTTGGCCCCTTGACTATTACAAATAAACAAACTACATGGAAATTAAATACAAGACAAAATACAAAAATAATAATTATTACAAAACAACTCCTATGATCGAAATAATATATCTAACAAACTTAATATATCTAACAAACTTATATATATATATATATATATATATATATATATATATATATATATATATATATATATGGAATATAGTTAGAGAGAGTACCACCCATTATGCAGCGCACCAGAAGGTACCACCTTTAAAAATATTTTTTTTAATTTTTTTTTATAAACATGTTTTAATTAACATTATGAAGATCATATGTAAATTTCACATACATTCACATCTTCTAGCTCCTAAAAAATGATGTGAACACACACTTATATAATTTTGAATATATGTGAACGCGCATTTATGTTATGCGTGTTTTCATGCACTTAGAGTGTTCGGATTTGCGTGAAATTTATTTATCATCTGTGTAATGTTAATTAAAATATGTTCATGAAAAAAATTTTCAAAAAAATTACTTTTAAGGGTGGTACCTTCTGCTGTGATGTGTAATGGGTGGTACTCACTTGAACCTATATATATATATATTATAGTAATAATAATAATCATTCCTAAAATATACTCATGTAACACATGAGTTAATAGACTAGTATAGTTTAAATTAATTAGAAAGCTGAGTACTGAGTAGTAACTAATTTAGTAATTTTAATTAAATCTGTGATTAAATTATTAACTAATTCATTTTTTTTATTAGTTGAATACTTGAACTTTAAGAAAGTTAATTAATGATATTAAGGTTAAAGATGTATATAATTAAATAATCTGCGGATTTTAAACGATCATAGTTTTTTCAATTTAGTTCCAAAACTTTAAATAAATAAATGAACAATTAATAAATTAAAGACTTATGAATATTGATAAACATGTGACGTACTTTTATATCAGGACTCTAGTGAGCTTACTTTGACTTAATCGATTTTCATCAGTGATTTCATATGTCGCTTGGCATTTTCAGATTGTAGATAATATGAGTAATTGATTTAACTTCACAACTGAGCTTACATGATATGTTTTTACTTGATATAAAATTTGTTTATATTGTCACAATTATTGGTTCACTGTCATGCTTAATCTTCATCTTTGTCATTCATTTAATTACCGAGAGCTGATATTTGAGATCTCTATCCCTAGTATGCGTATTGTGTATTATGTGGACTTTTAGATGTTGATGTGTGCTTCCGAGCTGCATGTTAGACGAGCCGCATGCTTGGTTTATACATGTGTGAACCGAGTGAGTCATACAACGTGTACTTGATATCGATCGAGCAGAAATATACCCTGATTGTATATGATAAATCAAGCGAATTGAAATACTACACATGTTGTATTTGTGACTTACTTGTTTATGCATGTTATATGTGGTTGTTTGTGCTTTTTAAATCTGTTACTTGTTAGGGACGGCTTACTCGGGTTGTAGTCTCAATTTTTTTCAAGTGCAGTTGATATTGGTTTGGTAAGGCAGCAACATCAGGATCTAGAGTTTGAAGATTTATTGGTATCAAGAGAAATTATTGATATTGTAATTAGGATGAGTAGATCTCCCCCTAAACTTTCTATTTAGTTGTACTAATTAAATTTTATCCTATGGGTAGTATTGGATTTATATATGCATACTAAAACTGACGTTTGAATTTAGAAGTCCTTTTATTATTTTGTTAGTAAGGTTTATACTGTAAATATTGAAATCTGTGCTATATAGTATGTATATATATATTTTTTTGTTTTCAACAAAATTTTAAACATAAATTATTTTAAATTTTTTCATTTTACTAATTATAATCTCATCTTTCAATATTTTTACTTATTTTATTTTTCAATATTATTATACTTTGGTAGATTATTTTTTTACTAATACTTTATAACCTAATTATTTAACTTCTCATGAATATATATATATATATATATATATATATATATATATATATATATATATATATATATATATATATATATATATATATATATATATTCTTTGAATACACACAAGCGTTTGTTATTTCAATTTTTTATAACTTATATTCTATTATTTAAAATTTTATTTAACTTTTTATATTTTTAATAATAATTTAATCATTTTTATAGTTTTCTAAGTCATAAAAATATTTATTATTTGAAGTAATAAATTAAAAAAATAGATTGTTTATTTTATCATTGTTCACTAATTAGAATTTTGTCAATTTTGATTATCGGTAATGTATTTTTTTCATATATTAATAATTATTAAAATCTGAAAACATCCACAATTAATTTGGTTTTATGTTTTGAAACCATACGAAACCAAATCAAATATTCAAAGAAACATGACCAAAAACTTAATTAAAATAAAAGAATGTACGACTAGTAAAATTAAATGAGAAGGGATCTACATATAACAATCTGTCTTTTTGGATCCACTATTATATGGAGTATATAAAATAACTTCATATATGTTAATTAAAGTTTTGAAGTACTCGTCCGGTAATTTTACCGTTAAATTATCTTGTTCTTCTGTATATATACTGGTTCCACTACTACAAAAACGACATTTACCGAGGGAAATATCCTTCGGTGATCCCTCGGAAAAGCCATTTTCCGACGGATTTTTTGAGAGATTTGGTTTGTAGGAATAATCTGGTCGTTAATTGTCTTTTCCGAGGGAAATACCGACGGCAGAATGTACCGAGGGATTTACCGACGGCCTTATTACGGAGGGATTGGTGAGGGATAAGCTACCGAGGGATTACCAAGGGATTTAATGACCTTGACAGATATTTATTGTTCACGCACATACAACATATATATATATATATATATATATATATATATATATATATATATATATATATATATATATATATATATATATATATATATATATATATATATATATATATATATATATAAAATAAGAATTAATTCATTAATTAATTAATGAGGGAGTACTGAGGGATTACCGAGGGAGTACTGATAGATTAGTGAGAGATGATATTACGTACCGAGTGATTAGCAACGGTCCTTTATCGAGGGATTACCAAGAAAATACTATTACTGAGCAATTACTGAGAGATTATTTACCGAGGGATTACCGACGTCCAATTTTCCGAAGGATTACCGAGAGATTATTTACCGAGGGATTACCGACGGCCTGTTTTCTAAGGGATTACCGAGGAGATTACCGACAAAAGTAATACCCCTCGCTAATCCCTCGGAATCTCTCGATAATTACCGAGAGATTTACGACAGAAATTTATTCATCGTTAATCCCTCAGTAATCCCTCGGTAAATTTTGAAACTAATTTTCATCAGAAAATTCTTGGTAATCCCTCGGAAATTTCCTAGGGATATATGCCCTCCGAAAATCTGTCGGTGAAACCCCTTTTCCTAGTAGTGTTACATATGCTTTACAAATGGAGGTGACTTCAAGTCTTCAATCCACTCTTTGATTCTTAGCTATGGACAAGCAATGTAATTTTGGAGAATGGAGATGCATAATACAAAATTTATGGAAGAATAGAAACAATTTCAAAATTAATTATTATATATATTTTAGTTTTTTAACATAAAAATTAATAAAATTACAATATTATCAACTACGGCCATCCATACATATATTTCCAGCCATCACTTGGAAATGGTGGGAAATCTTTTGAAAGATAGAAACCATCATTAGTAACATACCAATAACATGTATTTTGTTTAAACTTATTCATTCCACAAATCTCTGCAATCTTTGGGTTAAACACAGTGAGTTGGGTTTCGTTTATAATTTCATCATGCTTTGAGAACCAAAAGAAATGGCAATTGAAACGAGTTGTCCCCCAAAAATTTCTACGAAATTTCCAAGTAATATGACCACCAGGAAAGAGGGTATCGCTTCCCGGACCATCGCATGCAACATTCAACTTCTCCAGATTTCCATTCGTGATATAAACTCTATACGGTTCAAGAACTTTGCTAGGAAGAGAATTTGTGACTTTTGATCTAACACAAAAAACCAAAAAGAACATGATGTTAATGAGACCAAGGCATTTTGTTGTGAAACCCATGATTTTGGATGTAATTCTTGGTGTGTTCTCACTATATATATATATATATATAGTGATTTTGGATATATATATATATATATATATATATATGGCGCATACACCACAATGTGTGTGTGTATAGATTTAATTCATAGCCTATTTTGAAGAATGAAGTTATCATTTTCAACAATGACATAAATGTGTGTTGTGAAACCCATGACTTTTGATTTAAATCATTGCCTATTTAACTCTAATTGGAATAAGAAGGAACAGATTCTTTATAATATGTTAACTATTTAACTTTATTTTATCAGTAAAAACTAATTAAATATAATATATCATTAACCTAATATGATTTTCTAACTTTGGATATTTTGACTTTTAAAAAACAAGCAACACAAATTTATTGTACACCATAGAATTTAATGATGTATATCTCTTTGCCATCAATAACGTACTTAATTTATACAAATTTATTTTGGGTAACATATACACTTAAAATAGTGCAGAAAGTTAATGCACATTTAAATCTATCTATACTATATATAATAAGAAAATCATTTGGAGTTTCTGACCATTGGATGGAAAGAAATCAATAACCCAAATTAATGACAACTCATAATTATTTATGAAATGTCTCTTATACCCTTAATTAAAATCAATATATACACCTATGCCATTTTTTTAAATTCATTTTCCAAATTTACTAACTTAACTTAATTACATTAAATTTTGATTTTAATTTTTTTCATTATTGAATTAATATTTACCTAAAATAAATATGTGTCATTATTATCCTTAATGATCATAGTTTAATTCAAATGTAAAAATTTGGATTTAAATGTAGAAATGTAGTAAATAAAGTTAAATTTTTTTGTTAATTATTTTGCTAACAAAATTTAAAATTTAATTGATAAAACTTCAATTTGAATACGATAAATTTTGATTGTTGATTTTCAGATATTTCATTTTATATTTTATCATTTTTAAAATATATACACATTCATATTATTGAAGTTTTTTGTTTTTTCCATTGATATTTCATATTTGAAGTTAATAAAAATTTAAAAAAAAACATTTTTTGCAAACACATATTAATAGTTTTTAATAATACAATATAATAATATTTTTTTTAATATCAAACAACTAAGTATTTTTTTATTTTTAATTTAACTAGCTTTCAATTTTTTATTTTAATTATATATATTTTTTATAATAATTTATTAAAATATAAAAATTGTGTATTTTCTAAATCAACCCATGTAATACATGGGTTGATTAACCTATATATTTTAATAAAACAAAACAATTCATGTCATATGTCACTTTTACAATACAAGAAATTTTTATTTTTCCACATCTTTTTCCAAATTTAACATCTAACTTAATTGCATTAAATTTTGACTTTATTTTTTTTCATTAATTAATTAGTAATAAATTAGATTTTGTAACATTTAAAATTAATGTTTACCTAAAATAAATATCTATCATTATTATCCATAATAATCATAATTAGATCCAAATATAAAAATTTGAATTAGTTGTCGAAATTATTATTATTATGTATAATAAAGGAAAACATCAAATGTCACGTGTCACCTCCACGTTCACCAAATAGATAATTACAACTTATAAAAAATATAAGATAAATACAATTTAATATTTATAAAAAAGATAAATATACTTTATTTTTTAATCTGTAAATAATAAAAAATAAACACAATTATTATTTTTATATGTTTTTATTTTTACTCATATACATTTTATATAAATAAATTTAATTAAAAATATCCACGTAATACGTGGGTTATAAACTAGTTTTATGAAAAAGATAAAGTGCTATTAAATTTAGAGTTAATTACAAAAATAGTACCTGTGGTATGTCTTAAAAATGTGATTTGGTCCCTGAACTTTCAATTTTGCAGAAACGATCATTATTTTCACTGGAGTAAAGGACATTTTTGGTCCTTGTAGTTTAATGGTTTACCCGGATTCAGTCCCTTAACCATACTAAGGTCAAATTTCATCCCAATTTTGCTAATTCTGTGCCATTTTAGTCTCTCGTCTGTTAAATTTAACGACACAACCGTTAAATTTGTAAGAATGACATTTTTACCCTTTTCATTGAGACATTTTTAGTCCCTATGGTTTCATTATTTACCCATTTATAGTCCAACATTTATTTTATTTTATTTTATCTTTATAATTATATTATTTATAGATATACTTAATTTATTATAAACACACTTATTTTATTTATAAATATACTTATATTTAATATTTTATTTACATTTACTATTGTTCGTATTTTATTTAAAATTTAACTTTATTTTAATTAAAATTATATATTTTCTTTACTAATTTATTTAAAGTTCATCTTATTTATTAATTTTAATTTTTATAATATTATTATTGACATTTATATATGTAATTTTGTTAGTTGTGTTTAAGTAGATATAATATCGTCGATATTTTTCCTCTCCAAAGTCACTATTTCTTCAAATATCTTCCACTCTAATCAATTATCGACACATAAATTATATACATATGTGAATATACTTGAAGAAATAATGACATTGGAAGATACTTGAAAATATTATATATATATATATATATATATATATATATATATATATATATATATATATATATAATATGGTTCGAGAGAGTACCACTACTTATACAGTTTTAATTAACATTATGAAGATTATTTGTAAATTTCACATACATTCACATCTTCTAGCTCATAAAAAATGATGTGAACGCACACTTACATAATTTTGCATATATGTGGTGCGTGATATTATACACTTAGAGTGTTCGAATTTGCGTGAAATTCACATATTATCTGTGTAATGTTAATTAAAACATGTTTGTGAAAAAAAATTTCAAAAAAATAATTTTACCAGTGATACCTTCGGGTGCGCTGTGTAATAGGTAGTACTCACTTGAACATATATATATATATATATATATATATATATATATATATATACATATATATATATATACATATATATATATATATATATATATATATATATATATAATATAATGAATTAAAAGGTAAATGTATAAATATTATTTTTTTGGATAAATTTCATATATACCCTTCCAAAACTTCATAATATCATATATACCCAACCTAAAATTTTAATATCATATATACCCCTCCTAAACATCATAATATCATATATACCCAATTTTAATTATTAATAGCATATATATCCCTCTTAAACATCATTAATATCATATATACCCAAATTCATTAATTTAATTATTTATATAACATTTAAAACTCATAATTAACATCTTTCTTAATTAATGACCATTATACCCTTACTCATTTCTTCTTTCAACTAAACTTCAAAATATCATATTTATCCAACTTAAATTAAAATATCATATCCCTTTTAGTAATTTTATATAATTTATTTTTGTAAACTTTACTAAACAAATTCTTCAAACTAAAACAAATTAACATTAAAACCAAAAATAAAAAATTTGTATGTTTTTGCTCGTTTGTAATCAAATCGTATCGTCTTATTATATTTTTTTTATTTGTTTGTTTTTCTACAGTAATCTATATACAATTAACTTATTATATATTATGTTCTTTTTTTGCTTTTCCTTTTAGAATTTTATAGTCGTGTCACATTATATTTTCTAGTTACTAATTATTAAACAAATTATTATAAAACTGGACTTTAGATATATAGGATTATATATATAATCTTGTAGTTAACACAAAATATACACAATTATTTATATTGGATAACAAGTTATAACTCAGATACTAGACTAAATATAAAAAATTTTAAAAAAAAAAAGTAAACTAAATAAACAATAGTTATAAAACGAGTGCAAACTTGAAAAAACTTAGAAAGTAATGCATTAGAAAACAAAAAAATATATACTAAATTAAAAAAAATGTGATGCAACGATAAAGTTTGAAAAGAAAAAGAAAATAAAGAACATAATATATAACCAGTTAATTGTATATAAATTACTGTAGAAAAAAAACAAATAAGAAAATATAATAAGGCGATATGATTTGATTTCAAACGAGCAAAAACATAATACAACTTTATTATTTTTATTTTTGATGTTAATTTGTTTTAGTTTGAAGAATTTATTTAGTAAAGTTTACAAAAATAAATTATATAAAATTATTAAAATGGATATGATATTTTAATTTAAGTTGGATAAATATGATATTTTGAAGTTTAATAGAAAGAAGAAATGAGTAAGGGTATAATGGTCATTAATTAACAAGTAGTATTATTTATGAGTTTTAAATGTTTTAAAATTAATTAAATTAATGAATTTGGGTATATATGATATTAATGATGTTTAAGAAGGATATATGTGATATTAATAATTAAAATTGGAGTAAATTACAGAAACGGTCCCTGTGGTTTGTTCAAAATTATGGAACTGGTCCCTCAACTTTAAAAGTTGCATAAATGGTCCCTCAAAACATTGTTTACTTGCACAAATGGTCCTTGCTCCGTTAGATGGGTGTTAAATTTTCTAAAATGACAAAATTACCCTTTTCATTATTATAATTTTGGTCCCTATGTTTCACAAGTAATTTTGATATTGGTCCCTGCAAATTTATTTATACTTTATTATTTAAATTTTTAAATCCTTTTTATAGTAAGAAATTATTATTTTATAAGTTTAGGAAATTTAATTGTATTATTAATTGCTTTAAATTATATATCTACTTATAACAATAAAATTTTAAACTAAAATAATAAGAAAATATTAATTGTTAGATACGTTAATTAAAATAAAAATTGACCATTTTGCCTTTTATGGTATTATATTTGTAGTTACTCAACTTTGAAATTTATTTAATTAATTTTAGTAATAAAACTAGTTTATTTACCCATGAATTATATGGAGTATTTCTAAAAAAATTATTGTTTTAAAATACATACAATCTTGAAAGATTATTACAAATTTGTATAATAATAATATGCGAGTTGGAATTTTAATTTATGTTGGATTAGGAATATAAATTTATGTTTAAGAAATCAAGTTAGAATTTGATTTATGTTGATATAAGATATGAGAGTTTTTTTTTTTCAAATTTATGATTCGGCTGAGGTATTTTTTGATTTTTCTTATCCCGTTTTCATACATACCTTTTAATAAGTTGACAAGAGAGAGATGTATGGATGCACCTATGTGTGTGTTTTTTTTTTTTTTTTTTGCTTTTAATTAAACTAGTTTATTTACCCATGTATTACATGGAGTATGTTTAAAAAATTATTGTTTTAAAATAAAAGATTACTACAAATTCGTATAATAATAATAATAATAATAATAATAATAATAATAATGAAAATGTTAATATTAAAATTGAATAGTGAAGGGTTCAAAGAAATATTGATTGTGATACTAAAAAATTTTGAGATAATTATTTACAAATCAATTAGAATGTTGAGATAATTATATTTGAAAGTGTTTTAAGGGAGATAATTAAATTTTGATGAGTTAAGAATGTAACATGTAGCACAAAACATTTTCTTAAAATTCATTAAAATAAAAAATGTAAAACAAATATTAACAATAAAATTTAAACTTTCTAAACATATTATATAATTTCTAAATATAACAAGCAAAAAAAAACATAGATGCATCCATACATCACTCTCTTGTCAACTTATTAAAGGGCATGTATGGAAACGGGATAAGAAAAATCAAAAAATACCCCAACCGAATCATAAATTTGAAAAAAAAAACTCTCATATCTTATATCAACATAAATCAAATTCTAACTCGATTTCTTAAACATAAATTTATATTCCTAATCCAACATAAATCAAAATTCCAACTCACATTATTATTATACAAATTTGTAATAATCTTTAAGATTGTATGTATTTTAAAACAATAATTTTGTTAGACATACTCCATATATACATGGGTAAATAAACTAGTTTTATTACTAAAATTAATTAAATAAATTTTAAAGTTGAGGAACTACAAATATAATAACATAAATGGCAAAATGATCAATTTTTATTTTAATTAACAATGTAACAATTAATATTTTCTTATTATATTAATTTAAAATTTTATTGTTATAAGTAGATATATAATTTAAAGCAATTAATAATAAAAATTAAATTTCCTAAACTTATAAATTTCTTACCATAAAAAAGAGTTAAAAAGTTTAAATAATAAAGTATAAATAAATTTGCAGGGACCAATATCGAAATTACTTGTGAAAACTTGGGGACCAAAATTATAATAATGAAAAGGGTAAATCTGTCATTATAGAAAATTTAACACCCAACTAACGGATCAAGGACCATTTGTGCAAGTAAACAATGTTTTGAGGGACCATTTATGCAACTTTTAAAGTTCAGGGACCAGTTCCATAATTTTGAACAAACCACAGGGACCATTTCTGTAATTTACTCTTAAAATTGGGTATATATGATATTATGATGTTTAGGAGGGATATATATGATATTAAAACTTTAGGTTGGGTATATATGATATTATGAAGTTTTGGAGGGTATATATGAAATTCTCCCTATTTTTTTAAACAAAAAGTATATAAGAATGATATTATTATTTATTATGACCTATTAATTTTATATATTTGTAGATATATATGAATAGTAATTAATTTCTTATATTTTTTACAACTTTTATTCTATTATATTATAATTAATCAGTTAGTAGAGTATTAAATTTTATTTGATTTGATTTAAATTCAAAAGTGGATTATATTAGATTTGGATAGATATAATTTAAATTTCTTTATTATATTTAAAACCTGCCACATGTCGATTCATTGTGATGACACGTGGTTTCATCAGAACTGAGTATAGTTACTCTTTTAATAGTATAGATAGATATACACATTAATTATATACATATACATCTACATATACATACATACATATATATATATATATATATATATATATATATATATATATATATATATATATATATATATCCAACACATATAATATAATTTAGGGAAAATTTCGCAAAAAACCATCAACCTACAAGTTTTTTTCGATTAAGTCCCTCAATCAATTTTTTTGTCTGATAAGTCCCTTAACTAAATAAAAATCACGAATGTGGTGTTTTATTCAAGAAAAGTTATCGGTTACCTGTTGAGCGGATTGCAATTGCTGACATTGATTTTTTAAATCTATGATTTTTTTCGATTAAGTCCCCCAACTAAATTATTTTGTCTTATAAATCCCTTAACTAAATTGACACTCACGTCACACATAATGCAAAAAAATCAAACAAAATGATAAATTAAAACGATCATTTTTATTGTTTAAAGTTTAGTCGGGATGAACTAGTTAAATATATTTAAAAATTGTGGTCTAGACAAACATAGGATCGAAATAATCATCATTAATGTTTTTATATCAAACCAACTTATGTTATCCGGAATAACGGACTTTTAAAAAAAATTATTATTTTTCAAACAACCATCGTCGTTTAGAAAAAATATTATTTTCAAATCAACTTATTTTGGCCTAGACAAACATGACGTGCTCTGTCATCGAAATAAACATCATCATTTTTAAAAGTTTTAAAATTAGTTTCGTTTTATTTTATTGAAAAGTTGAAAGATTTAAGTAGTTCGGGGACTTATGAGGAAAAAAAATGAAATGAGGACTTAATCGAAAAAAATTTATACTTTGATGGTTTTGCAAAATAGGTTTAAACATGTTAACCTGTAATAACAGGTTAACGGATCAATTTAAAAGGTTTAAGTAGTTTGGGGACTTATCAGAAATAAAAAATGAAATGGGGACTTAATCGAAAAATTTTTGTACTTTGATGGTTTTTTGCATAATTTTTCCTATAATTTATGTGTTAATAATTGATTAGGTTGGAAGATACTTGAAGAAATAGTAACTTTGGGAGAGGAAAAATATCGACGATATTATATTTACTTAAACACAACTAACAAAATTACATATATAAATGTCAACAATAATATTATAAAAACTAAAATTAATAAAGAAGATGAACTTTAAATAAATTAGTAAAGAAATATATATTTAAATTAAAATAAAAGTTAAATTTTAAATAAAATACGAACAATAGTAAATGTAAATAAAATATTAAAACATAAGTCCTATATTTATAAATAAAATAAGTGTGTTTATAATGAATTAAGTATATCTATAAATAATATAAGAGTATTATAAAGATAAAATAAAATAAAATAAATGTTGGACTATAAATGGGTAAATAATAAAACCATAGGGACTAAAAACGTCTTAATGAAAAGGGTAAAAATGTCATTCTTACAAATTTAACGGTTGTGTCGTTAAGTTTAACGGACGAGGGACTAAAAGGGCATAAAATTAGCAAAATAGGGATGAAATTTGACCTTATTATGGTTAAGGGACTGAATCCCGGTAAACCATCAAACCATAAGGACCAAAAATGTCCTTTACTCTTTTCCCTGTTTGTTTGCAATTTTGGTCCATCAACCTATTAACTTTTCTAATAGACAAAATTACATAAATAGTCCCTGTGGTTTACGTGGAATTACGGTTTTAGTCTCTGAAAGAATTTTATTACACCACAAGTCCCTAAATATGAAAAGTTATAACATTTTGATCCCTGAAACTAACGGCCGTTAACTAGAGCCGTTAGTCTCAGGGGCATTTTTGTCCTTTTGACTTTCAGGGACCATTTGCGTAATTTCCATACTTTCTATTCTTTAGTCTAAAAAAAATTAGATTTCGAATGGTTTACTGTTTTTTTATTGAAGAAATTAAAATTGTAATGATTTATCTACGTTTAATTAATTTGAAAATGGTTCTTTTGTTAGAAATACTCAAAAATCATAATGATTCACCGTTATTTTATTTAAAAAAAAAAAAGTTAAATCAAAATGGTTCGTCACTCTTTTGATAAAAAAATTAATATCGGATGATTATCGTTGTTTGAAAAAAAATCAAAAATCAAAATGGTTCATAAATAAAATATTATAAAAAATATTGACTCTATAATTATTTATGTTGGTTCATAAATTTGTAATAAAAAATATTTATGTTAGTCAAATATATTTTACTTTCGCCTTAAATAAAATTGGCCAAAATTTTTTATAGTCCTTTCTCTCTTTTTTTTTTTAACAAGGTGATCATGGTAATGTGATAAATCAAAATAGTTTAAATTTTAAGGGATTGATTTAATCGGATTAAAATTAAAGTTAATATGAATCTCAAACATGTTATACAACCTAAAATTTTAAATTGCTTTTAGTGTAATTAAAAATTAAAACGATAAAATAGTTGATACATTAAATAAATAAATTTGACTTGTCTTAGACCCTTTGGAAGTTGTTTTAACTCAGTCGAGTTAGATGTTAAAATTTTATTTATTTAAGTTCTTCAATTATTTTTCCGCGAAAAGATAACATATATATTAAAAGGAGTTTTGATTATACAAACACATATGATTAAAATGTTTAATCATCTTGACCCCAATAAATAAATTCATCACCGAAATTAATTTTTCCGACCTAAAATTATGAATGTTTTTTTCTAAAAGATTACATGAAAACAAATTATTAGGTCTAAGTTTTTCAACAATGACATGATCTCTTGGTTTGATTGGAGCTTTTGAGATAAGTTTTTTAATCGGAAGAATGTTAATATTAATCTTGTTATAAAAGTTTAATCGTTAAACTCATATCACCTTGTTAAAATAAGTTTTAATAAAACGTTTTAATTTTTAAATGATTATAAGTTTTGAGGGGTTTACAATTTGATTGTTTGAATAATTTAAATAATAAAAATGTTGGTTCATAAATGAATTTTTTGACAATTAAAAGAGTTTAATGTGTTAAGATATTTTTAAATATACATGTTTTTTCTTAAAAAAATATAATAGTTTAATGTGTCAAAACTATAAAGTTGGTTCATAAATAAATAATTATAAATTGAACAATTCAAAAGTTAAATGATTTTAATATTTTTGTTTCTTAATTGGCTTTAATTAAATTGTTGGTTCATAAATAAAAGTTTTATAATTTATTAAAGTTAATTAACACTAAAAATGAACTATAGTTAATTACATAAATGGTCTTTGTGGTTTGACCAACATAAATATTTTTTATTATAAATGTATGAACCAACAGAAATAAATATAGTGTCAAAATATTTTATTTATGAAAACTCTAAAAAAACAATTTCTAAAATAAATGATTTTTATTATAAATTTTGAGAGGTTTACAATTTAAATAAATTTAATTTAGACTAAAAAATATTTAAATCATTTATGAACCAACATAAATAAAAATAAATCTATTCTTTTATATAATTTATTAAAATTAATTAACACTAAAAAATAAATTATTTAATTAAGAGTAAAAAAGAGTTAAAAGAATTAATTGCATAATTTTTTTTGAACGGCAAACTATCCTACTCCTACTCCTTTACCACAAGACTTACTTTCACCACCTAAATATTAACTTGCATCCGACGAGAGTCGAACCCGTGACCTCTCACTTATATTACCACCCTCTTACCGCCAAAGCAAAGGCCCTTTGGTAATTAAATGCATAAATGATCCCTATTGTTAGCATCCAAATAAGGGTAAATTGATCATATTAGAAAAGTTAATATGTAGAGGGACCAAAATTGCTAACAAACAGTGAAAATAATGACCGTTTCTGCAAAATTGAAAGTACAGTGACCAAATCCAATTTTTAGGACATACCACAAGGACCATTTTTGTAATTAACTCTTAAATTTATTTATTAATGATAATTTATTACATTTTTACTACCATTGGTAATAAACTAATACAATAAATGACAAAAAAAATTTAAGATCTTTCATGTTTTGAAAGTACTGTTTGTTATATATAATTTTAAAATTATACTATCAGAATATAAATTGATACAAAATAACATATTCTTATAATCTCTGTAACATCCCAACTTTTGAGCAGATACGTAAATTCCCGTTGCTTGTATAAATTACTTTATTTGTGTTGGTCCAATTATATCCCGATTAGTGAATTACTAATAATTATGGATTTATGAGATTAAGTAAGATATTGTGATATTAAACTTAAAATGGGGACAACTGGATCGACATTGGGGGTCGAACTCGTGATATAACGCAAACATATATATGTGCTACGTGTGTGAGTTCCTTTCACATCCTTCAAACCAAAGAAAACTTATAGGGGTGTGTGTGTGCTGGAGCAAAGAATTGGCTAGGGAGTAATTGAATTGACTGCTAGTTGTTCTTGAATTTCGTCGTCTTCGTCGCGGTTTTGAGTTCTTGGTGTGGTAAGTCTCTAATTCACCGATCTGATTACGCTAACATGTTGTAATCCGATGGGAATTGGCTTGTATACATGTTAGTAGTGTTTTTATATCGATATTACTGAGAGATTGAAACCCCCTTGACAGCACAAAACCATAAACTGAGTAGACCGTTCACCCTGGATGGCGGTCGCAGTCCCCTGAGCGCAGACACGATAATTATTGAGGCGGTGTGGAGTTAAGCTCGACAAGGGTTCATGAGCAAGAGACCCAGTGAGAGTGCCCCCCAAATGGGGCAGTGCGACCGTGGTCGGGTTTTGGGCCTTATTGGGCTATACCTGGGGTTATTTCAGTAATATCATCTATTATTGAGTACCAAGGGTTAATCTGTTAGGCTCGGGTTAATTAGTGGGGATTAGTTATGTGTACAGGAAGTAGACATTGGGTTGGGCCGAGAAAGTGATTACTAGGGTCTGTGCGAGTTAACTGCTACGATCCACTTAAGTACACGAGCCTTTTTAAAGGGCATGCCTTTCTCTTCGAGTCTATACGTGTTTATATGATATATTTGATTATGTTATGAGCAATGGGAGCTGCATCTCACGTATGATTCCCCCTTGCCTTACTATTATACTATACATGTGTATGTAAAAATGAGCGCGTGAGATAATATCCATTACAAAGTTATCTGCAATGGGTAATCGTGTGGGCTGAGTATCCCTAAATTAACCCTGAACAGGGCCACTATATATATATATATATATATATATATATATATATATATATATATATATATATAAGGTTGGGTTTCGGTAAGAACCCTCGTTACCGTGAGAACGTGAGAACCACTCCAAAATGCACAAATTTGTACATCAAATGCATAAATTTAAAAATTAAAAATTTTACTTAAAACCATTGTTAGTCTTAAATATTAATAAATATCATAATCTAACACTAAAATTACATTCAAAAATTATATTCATAAAATTATGAACTAAATGCACAAATATTTTTAAATGCACAATTCGTACATAAAATGGATAAATTATAGCATGAGACACGTAAAATTTTACATGAAATGCATAAATTTATCGAAAATATTTAATTTTATGATAAAATGCACAATTTTATATAGTGGATGCACAAATTTTAGAGTGGTTCTCACGTTCTCACGAAATAGAGGGGTTCTCATGTGAACCCAATCCTTTATATATATATATATATATATATATATATATATATATATATATATATATATATATATATATATAGTAGTCATTAGTGTCAGGTCGCTCATGTGCTTTATTATTTTTGTTAACCTCCACCGGGGTGGCCAGTTATCAGGGGAGGGGTCTCCCATTTGAGATGTGAATCTCGGCGTGATATTAAATCTCAAGCTCTATGATAGCGACCTCAGTGATAAATGACGTGTAGATGAATGATTGATGAAATGCAGGGATTGTCATGTGTCATCTGATATATGTTTATGCATTATCTGCAGAGTCTAACCATTGTGTACTCATGAGCATCCAAACTGATGTTTTTTAGTTTAAAAGTGTGTCTCAAGGTGTCAGAAGATAAGACTGCCAACACCGGATTAGAATTAGGAAACATTACTTACTTTTGGCGATCCTACTTTGTTTCCACTATATGTGACATCACCTTCTGGATCTTGGTTTATCAGTTACGTACATGTTCTTTCAGTTGCTTTGTATCAGAATAGTATTTGTGTGAATTCAGCGGGAGTTATTATAGCTTACACGCAAGTTATGTTTATATTAAAGTTATTGATTTTCAGTGTTTGTGTAAACTTCTGACATGGGTTATAATGATTATATGTGATATTGTCACCGATGGTATGTATATATATGACGTGACACTTAGTCGGATTTCGAAGGTATGGCAATCTCTTTCCTATATGAAATATAATTTTTATAATATACAGATGTGTGTGAGAGATAATAATGGAAATTACTTAAATAAGGTAACCATTTCATTTTATATATATATATATATATATATATATATATATATATATATATATATATATATATATATATATATATATATATATATATATATATATATATATATATAGTGTGTGTGTTCAATTGAGAACTTTTATACACCGTTTTCCACCACCGACCACCTCTCCCATCCTCTCCCTATCCAGCCACCACCTCCCCCCCCCCCACACACACACACACACCACACACACTTCTCACTTCTCTCCCTCTCTCTCTCTCCTCTCTCTCTCTCTCTCTCTCTCTCTCTCATCTCTCTCTCTCTCTCTCTCTCTCTCTCTGCTTGCATAACCACACCACCACCGTCACATGCATCGGCAACCACACCATTACCACCCTCGGGTGCACTGCCAACCACATCACACCATCATATGAACACGATGAGAAATAGATGCAATTGTTGAAACACAACGGACATCAACGAAGATGAACATATTGATGCATTCAGCTGAAACAATGAAAACGATGAGTTTTTGGTCATTGAAGTGTCGAATCAGGATGGACATGAATGTCGAATGAAGACGATGCAATCCAGATGAACATGATGTAATTCGGGGAGATATCGAATTTGAATCGATGAACACGATGCAATGTCGAATCTGGATGAACTCTAATGAAAACGAACGAAGATGCATCAAGATCTCTTTTTTATTTTTTTTTTAAAGCGTATAGATTTTGCTAAATTTGGAAGTGCATAATAAAATTTATGTTCATTTATTATATTCAACTATTTGTTAGAATATTCAATTTAATATAAAATTAAAATAAATTTGACTAGAAATATTTTTTTTCCTAAACTGCCATTTGATATATGTATGTGACATGTGCATCACGAGATGCATTAGGTATGTTGCATCACATGCATACACGTTCAATGGACCAAACCTAATACTGTAAAGTGGTTCTTTGGTTCCTCGACACATAAGGTTCTCAATTTCACGTGACATTCTATTATATTACACACTTAAACAAACACACATACACATACACATACACATACATACATACATACATATATATGAATACATACATACATATGTGTGTGTGTGTGTGTGTGCGCGCGCGCTTAGGTTATCGTCAGAAGTTAAATATATTTTGAAAGTGTGAGAAACATTACGATTCACTAATTTTGTATATTGACTTATTAATTTTGTACATTAATTCATTAAGAATATACTATTTTGTCATTAACAAATAAAATGTTAAAAAAATTTATAATGGATACTTATCGGGAAAAAAACTTTTTTTATTAAACAAAGCTACCAATCTATCTATTGTATTAAAAAAAATAAAACTCACTTGTTACTTAACTAGACCGTCAATTGGCGTAGCCTTTTTTTGACACGTGTAATCTAGAATTTTTATGTTAAAAGCTAATTAAATAATTAAAATTAATTTTTATTAAAGAGTCATTTGTTTATTTTTTTAGAATTTCTGTTGAAGGGTTATCAGAATTCCCTTTTTAAGGGTTAACATTAATTATCCACAATGTTTTATAAATTTATAGGGATTCTGTTGAGTTCGTCATATCTGTTTCAAAATTAAGTCTGTCATATTTGTTTTTATCTTAATATATTCAACCCATATGATTCAAAATAGACTTCGTTTATTATATTTTGTTTTTTCCTATTTGTTATAACTTTTTATACATCTACATATTCAAATTAGTAAAATTAATCCGTGTAGTACACATTCGCTAAACTAGTGTTTTATATATGTATGTATGTATATGTATATATTGCAAAAGGGCTTGCCCAATGAAAAATTATAAAGTGGCCAATCATGATTAGTTGTTATTTTTTTAATTTAAATTTTTTATAATACATCTTTTTCTTAGTGTTATCTTTTACTTAACCCATTTATTTTAATAAATTTTTGTTTAGTCCTCTTTTAATATTTATTACAATATTTTCTTAAACACTTAAAATTATGATTTTAATTAGACATATATTTGGAATTTTCTTTTGAAACTATTATGTTACGTTTAATCGTATTAAAAAGACCCTATTATTCAAATGCACAATATAAGATTCTAATGAAACTGCTTTATAATTAAAAGGTAACTAATTATTATTTAGATTTGCTATCAGATATGAATATATGATCATGTTTAACATTAAACATTATAATTATAACATTTGCAGCCCCTAATCGATGTATTAGAGACATTATCATTATAACCTTATTTGATTTTATCATAAAACCAACAAATTGTATTGGCGATTAAACCTAATCAATATCAACATTTTAAATTATGGTAATGAATATTTAATTATTCAGTTCCGATTTAATAATGCATGGTTTGTAATTTTAGTATTGAAAATTCTAGAAAACCAATTATAAATACGAACCAATTGACAGTCACCACTACAAAACAACCATTCAACTCCGGTTGGTTTTCAAATAGACCCCGGTTTTTAAACCGGGGTTGAATGTGAGGGGTTGCTGAGACCTGTCATGGATCGTAGTTTTATGGCCGGGGTTAAAAGATTTTGTCCCCGGTTCTATATTAATAAATTGGGTTGAATGTCTTCAGTTCTATCATTTTAGGCACCTTTCTAAACACATGAAACTCGGTTTATCAATAAAGAACCAAGGTTAAATCTAACATTTTTATTACCAATTTTCAGCTTTAAATCTATTTCCTCAAGTTATCGTGAATAACAACAAAATGTTGCTAAAACAATTTTGATAGTTTCACTAAAATAGATAGGATTTTTTGTACATAAACCATGGTTGCTTATTATAAAATCGGGGTCTATAATTTTCCAAAAAATATGTGCCTTTCTTGAAATGCGGAAGCATCTAATGTGGTATTCAACCCCCGTTTTAAAATAGAGGACCGGGGTCTTTGTGTTTAAAATCTCGCTCAGCTTTTATTACCACAGTTTTTCATAACTGTTATGTTAACTTTGGTCTATTAGGTGGGTTAAATGATTTTTCTCTACTAGGAGGTATTATTTGACCTGTTTCTTGGATATATATCACTTTTTCATTTTCGATGCTGGTTCAGATTTGTGAATTCAGATTTCATGAAATTCATACAACATTAAACATATGAACAATTATCAATCAAACACACTATATTGAATGATTAAAGAGAGAATATTACATTGATGTTCTTGGCTTTCTTGCAAAGCACTTCTCCTATTCTCTCTAATCAGATCCATATCCACCTTCTGTTCAATTTTTTTTCACAATTACTAACTAACAAGTATTTATACAAAAGTTAACTATTAAGCAATTACAACACAACCCCCTGAACTTTATACAATATAGATTGTTTTCAACTCTACTTATAAATTGTACCCAACAATCTCCCCCTTATAGATGAAAACAATTTTCAATTGAAGATCTATGTTTAGGTTGAATCTTATCTTGAATCTTCTTCTTTTCTTTGATTTCTGAATCTTGTGATAAAATCTTCTTCTTTATTGTCTCACTCTGATCTTCACATCTCTTCTATTCTGATCTTCTCTTTTCTTGTAAGCACACTCCCCCTTGGATTATGAATAGCTTTTAAATCTCTTCCTTGATCAATTGTCTTGAGATTATGTAGCAATTGCCTTCAGTTGATTTCAAACTACTCAACAGTTGTTTCTGAAATTCAGCTTTTCTCCCCCTCATGATGATCATAAAAATTATGAACATCATGCAAAAACTTCAGAAACATGAATTCAACGAAATTACAGTAGAAGAAATACAACCACAATTACAACTCAGAAATTATTACACATTGATTTTCTCCCCCTTAAACTGATATCTCTCCCCCTATACAAAACAGATTTATCTCACTCCCCTTCAAAAAGTTCACTCCCCCTCGAATTGATACTATAGCTTTTCAGAATAAAAACAAAGCTTTTCAACTTTGGGGAAAATGAAACATATTCATTATGTAAAATAACTAGTCCAAGTCCACATAGGATTCCTGTTTGCACAATACACATAATCTATGTGACCTACGTTCAGCGCTGGCATGATGTTAACACTGGTAGGATTTCCAAATAGTCCTCGTGAAATCCTTTATCATGAAAGAATCACTCATATTTGTTCCGGCTTAGTCACTTTAGACTAGCAGTTTATAGTCACGCAGACTGTTAGACTCGATGTGTCCTAAAAGTGTATGTAATCAGCTCTAGACACAATGTGCATCAAATGAAATTGGAGACCGGAGCAACCGTCTTCCTTGTTTCAATATCAATAATATCCAAATGATATATCGATAGAAATGTGTTATATCTCCGTGATTATTGAAACAGAAATCTTTTGAGAGATAACTGAGTAGTTGGTGGGATTAAGTGCATGCGTCACTGGGTCCATGACGTCTTTTTCAATATCAAGTTGCCTAGGGCTTGATAGATTATATGGTTTACCCAGCCAACACAGTTTAGGTAGGATTTACTTTTCTTTTAATCCTTTCTCAACTCTCATCATTCAGCATTATTTAACTAAGCTCCCTCCGACTCACTTTTTCTTTAAATTCATTCAGCTTTATAAGAAAAGCATGATCAGATACACCACATCTCCTTTCAATATCAATATCCCTCTCATTTACAATTTATCTCTGCTCGACCCTGTCAGTATCCCGTGATAACTGACACTTCTCAACTAATAAACCTAAAGAACCCTCACCCGCACAATCTATAGATGGTTTGCTTCTTGGGTAGGTCTTCCGGTTCTGGTTAGACCATAGAAGCGATATTTATGCCTATCACTCAGATTGGTGCATAATCGGAGTCAGCAGAAAGATTTTCAGCTTTGAAAGGTCATGAGATATGATGAAATCTAACTTTTATGGTATTGGAGATGATATTCAGATAATTTTGGGAGATATCAGAATGAAATGGAAAATCTGATATATGATATGAAAAGAATCAGATTTTCTTGAAAGAATTAGCACATGGGAGATAACAGGAGAATCCAGTATAAATTGGAAGAGTTTTAACAAAAAGAATCTCAGAAGAAATGAGATTATGAAAATCAAAGAGATTAGATCAATTAATCTCAATGATAGATTCAGAGATTCATAAAAAAATTTCTTTTCAGCTCAAAAACTCTTTTTATGTGTGTATCAAATATTTTCGTGAAAAATCACACACAGTTTTGAAAAGGGAAAATTTCACAAAAAACATCAAACTACAAGTTTTTTTTCGATTAAGTCCCTCAATCAATTTGTTTGTCTGATAAGTCCCTTAATTTGGTCTAGACAAACATGGCATGCTCTGTCATCGAAAAAAACATTGTCGTTTTTAAAAGTTTAAAAAAAATTCATTTTATTTTATCGAAAAGTTGAAAGATTTAATTAGTTTGGGGACTTATAAGGAAAAAAAATATGAAATGAGGACTTAATCAAAAAAAATTTATACTTTGATGGTTTTTGCAAAATAGGTTTAAGCATGTTAACCTGTTATAACAGGTTAACGGAGCAATTTAAAAGGTTTAAGCAGTTTGGGGACTTATCAGAAATAAAAAATGAAATGGGGACTTAATCGAAAAAATTTTGTACTTTGATGGTTTTTTGCATAATTTTCCCTTTTGAAAAATGTCATCGTCAAAGAATGTCTGAAACTCCCCCTGGAAATAAGCACACACAGTTAGTCAACTCAATGAAATCAGGAGCAAAAAATTATAAAAATAAAACTCCCTCTTTGTCAACTTCAGCTTCGGAGTTGAATTCAGGGCAAGAATTCCAGTAAGATTTGTCTCTCACACTCGGGTTCTAATCTGAAATGATTAGAAGCCATTTGTCGTAGAAGCTCGGGTTTCAGTCTGAAGTAACTGAAAAGCATAAGCTTGGGTTCTGTACTGAAAAGAACAAAATCCAATTTCAGTGAAGATCGGGTTCTACTCTGATGTGAGTAGAAGCCTCTTGAGATGAAGTCCCGGTTCTAGTCTGATATGACCAAAAACCATATTGAGTTGAAACACGGGTCTTGATCTGATGTAATCAAGAGCCTATTGAAATGAAGAACGGGTCCTTATTTGAAATGATAAGAAACCTAAAACCTGCAAAATTTAAGATGTCTTTGGTATCCAAATAGATTTGGATCCAGACTTGTTAGCGCTCTTGGGTACCCATTTCAAAATGGGTTTTGGTACCCACTGGTACTTTGGTTTAGGTACCCATTGCAGATTATAACTATTAGCTTCTCTTTCAAAAGCAGAAAACAAATTTCTTTGAGTATGAGAAAATTGAATATCTGAATTTCTAAAGAAACTTGAAGTTGAATGATCAGACTTCTGCGAACTCTTCTTTTTGAAACACTGTCCGGTTCTTGCCTGTTTCTGATAATACTTGGTATTTTTCTGTGAAAATGTTTTCTGTTTAGAATGACCAGTATTTTCAGAAACTTTAAGAAAATTTGACTTCGAAGATTCACCAGTGTAAATCTTTACCGGAAGTTGTTCAATGATTTTGTCTTTGCCTTTATGTATCTTGAGAAGATACTTAAGTTTCAGATCTGACGATGAATCAAACTTAGCAGCGTTAGTTATATTCACTTCACTTTCAGAAGACAAACCAGAGTGATCAACATTGGATTTTAAACACACTGAAGAAGGGGTCTTAACCTTTGACTCAGTTGATGAAGAAAACACATGTAATTGTTTTGTAAGATGAAGTATCTGATCTTCCAAACTTTTGATAATGACTAAATTTGAATTTCTGTCATGATCAAATGATTGGTAATCAGATTTAAAAGATTGTTCTTTGATTAAGAACATTTGTCTTTCATCTTCAAACAATTCAGATTTTGATTTAAAATCTTGTTCTTTAAGTAAGAACTCATGTCTTTCTTTCTCAATCAAATCTTTAGTTAAAGACAACTCTTGTTGAAGAGCAAAAATTTCTTCATTTTCGTTTAAGATACAATTTTGATCAGATTGTTTTGTCTTAAAAAGTGTATCTTCAAGATCCTTAACTTTCTTGTACAGATCAGATCTTTCAGGCAAAAGATATTCAAGTTGAGTTGCATTCTGAAAATTTTCTTGTTTCAGCTCATCAAGTTCTTTAAGTAATTCAGATATTTTCAACTGATGAGCACAACTCTCAGAGTTTTGTTTTTCTTTTAAGCTTTGAATTTCTTCATTCAGTATTTGTACGTCACGTAACGCTAAATGTTTATCAGTATTTAACTGAATGAGAATGTAGTAATTGTTCTTACGAATCTTTTCAGATTCAGTAAGTTTGGCGATCAGCTCAGATTTTGAAAGTTGTTCATATGCCATTTTGAATTGCTTGAAAATGAATCTTCCAAGATCTTTTATGGAAAAAAAACTCAGTGAATTCTGATAAAACTTGGAAAAGCTATTTCAGTTAATGATAACTTGTGAAAAATCAGCTCTGAAATGACTTTTTGACGTTGAAATTTCAGCTTTTCTGCAGAAAATTGCCCATAACTTTTTTCTGGAGTGGATTTGGGCCTCGAAAATTTACCGAACGGGCTATGCCAATTCTATAATTGTAGATCTCTTTTCAAGCTTCGATTTGACGTATTGTAGGCCTTCTAACTATGTTCCAGTCAAAAGTTATGACCAATTTAAGTAGAATAGGTCATGTAGTCAAACTCGAATGATAAAAGAATGAAACTCGAATGGTTATGACTAAAACTCGAATGAAGCTTTATAAAACTCGAATGAAGAATGATTCAACTCGAATGATTAATTATGAAACTCGGATGATTAAGTATGAAACTAGGATGAAGCTTATTGAATCTCGAATGAAGAATGATTCAACTCGAATGTGAAGTGAATGAAACTCGAATGACCTTATAGTCCAACTCGAATTACTCTGTGATCAACTCGAATGAAACATGAAGTTTATCGATTGATGCTTTGATCAACTCGAATGAAACATGAAGTTCTCGATTAACTCTTTATCCAACTCGATCAGTTAAGAATAAAACTCGAATTAAGCATACATAAAACTCGAATGAAGCATTCATCAAACTCGAATAACACTAAGAACGCAGTTTTGCCCAAGTTTCATTATTTTTCAACAAAAAACAAGTTCAGATTCAAAATTTTTAACAAAAATTCATGAATTGACCTCAAATTGTTTTCGAAGGTTCGTTTTAATAGCAGAAACAACTTTTGTGAAATCACTTTGGCTAATTCTCGATTAAAAACCAAAAATCGACCAAAAACCTCAAGAACACACTTTTTCAATAAAAATCTGAAAATTCTCAATTTAATTCTATGTGTTTGGAATTAAAAGATGATGCTTATCACAGTAGATTCGACTTTAAATCCTACACCTTCGATTCAATTTTCATAACATTTCATCCACAAAATCAAAAACCTCAATTATTTTTCTGTTTCGAAATTTTTTTTTTATGAAACAGTGTTCGAAAACTAAATTTTCAGATTCAAAATTCAATCAATTACAGCCATATTAGGCTCTGATACCAATTGTGAATTCAGATTTCATGCAATTCATACAACATTAAACAATTCACATATGAACAATTATCAATCAAACACACTATATTGAATGATTAAAGAGAGAATATTACATTGATGTTCTTGGCTTTCTTGCAAAGCACTTCTCCTATTCTCTCTAATCAGATCCATATCCACCTTCTGTTCACTTTTTTTCACAATTACTAACTAACAAGTATTTATACAAAAGTTAACTATTAAGTAATTACAACACAACCCCCTGAACTTTATACAATATAGATTGTTTTCAACTCTACTTATAAATTGTACCCAACAAGATTGGTTTCGTTATTTAAATTATTTGAAAAATATTTATTCATTTGTTTTTTATATTTATTTTTGTAATTAATATGACCCCGTAACACTCGCGGGTTCTTAGATACAACATTCACTAATGTGACGTATTTTAGAAATAATATTATATAATATATCATATTATTTAATGTACCATGATACAAGAATATGTTATATTATAAAATTATATAAAAGTAAAAAGTTAACTAATACTATAATATAATCTTTTAATAAATATAACGTATAAAGAATATTTTCCATATGTAAAATTAAATGAAATTAAATGAAATGCCGTTATAAATTGTAATTTTTTAATAATATTTTATTTCAAGTTTGTGATAATATGTAATTTTTAGCTGCAAGTTTCATTGACATCTAAAGATGTTAACCATCTTTTAAATTTATGTCAATATACATCTATCTATTCTAATAAAAAAAAAGTAAATAAGTTTTCACTTATTCAACTAGATTTTTAATTGAAATAGCTTTCATTTGACACTTGTAACTTACAATTTTTTATCTAAATAACTAGTTTTTGTCCCACGTAATACGTGGATATTTTAATAAAATTTGTTTATATAAAATGTACAAAAGTAAAAATAAAATACATAACTATTAATTATTTAAAATAATATAAGAATACTATTATTATTCGTCAAAAAATTTTTAATAGCTTATATTTAATTTGATATAAATTGAAATTTTAGTTTATGTGTAATATAACACTTATATATTTTATTACAAATTAATAGTTATAGACTAAAAATTATAAAGTTATTTATCTTTATAAAAATGATAAATTGTATTATCTTTTTTTTTTATAATAATATGTTGTATTAATTTTATCTTTTATCTTTTATAATAATATGTTGTATTAATTTTTTCTGATGAAATATGGAAGTGACACATGACATTTGGTGTTACATGAGTATTTAAAAAAATATTTATTTTTTTGTGAATATAAACTTATAAAAAAATACACAATTGTTATATGCATTTTATATAAATATATATCTAGTTTATCAAAATTTCAATTCAACTTAAACATTTATAATGTTTCTCAACAATACCATATTGTATACTATGAATGTAGTATGTCATAAAAAATTCCATAAACATTTAACACAAACTTAATTCTATTTATTTATAGGGATAATTGCGTAAAAAACCTTAAAGTTGGACAATTTTTGTGATTAAAACCCCTAACCATTTTTTGTTGCACAAAAAACCTCTAACCGATAAAATCTTTTGAAATTAGGACTTGACCGGTTATAATAGGTTGCTATGCATACATGGCACACACGTGGCGTCCACATGGCAAACCCGACTTACGTGGCGCCTGCGTGGCACTACATGTATAATTCTTAAACCGAATTTTTGCATAAAAAACCCCGAAATTGGTGATTTTTTCGATTAAAACCCTTAACTATATTTTTCTCACCTCTAACCAACAATAATATTTACCTTTTCTCTTTTTCTCTACCTCCGGCAACTCCGAAGACTCTATTTCCTCTTTATGTTCAGTGCTATTTATTTTATGTATGTATGTTCGATTAACTTTTGTCGTTTAATCTTGAATTTTAACTTCAATTGTGCCGATGGAATCGATTTCATTTTGTGTTCACGAGTTGCATTTTAGGTTCAGCTTTATGTTCAATTTGATTTATTTATATTCCATTTTAGCATCTGAATATGATCAGCCAGAGGAGTGAGGTTCGCTAGCCTAGAGGTTGGAGGTTTCATTGGGAAACGAATTCTTTGGTTGATAAATAAAAGTTTAATAAATATCAATGTCATCAAAATGCAATCAGACTCAATTTTAATTATCTTTGTTGGTTGGAGGTTTTTTATCAAATTAAAAATGATTTGGGGTTTTAATTGAAAAAACTAAACAAGTTGGAGGTTTTTATGCAAAAATCTATCTAAAAGTTTTACACGTCATCAAGTTGCAACCGGCTAAACCGGTTGCAAATCAGATTTTTTTAAAAAAGCTCAAATTTACAAAGTTTTAACCGGTTGGAGGTTTTTTGTGCAATGAAAAGTGGTTGGGGGTTTTAATCGCAAAAATGGTCCAACTTAGAGGTTTTTTGCGCAATTTCCCCTTATTTATACGCACGTGAGATTGATTCAATATAAAAAATATAAGAAAATGTGTGCTTGATTTAAATTTAAACGTATAAACATTAAACTGGTTCAAACATAAATTTCTAAAGAATCTATTATTATCTAATTATTAATACAATAAGATCAATTATTTTTTTATAAATAAGAAAAACTCAAAATATATAATCTAAATCCAGTTTATAAAAAATAACATAAACACTAATCTTTGATTAAAACATTTAATGTACAATTTAACCGTTGAATATGTTGTAAATAAATAAACATGAATTCTCAAATTACAATTCATGGATTATAATTGAGTTTTTTATACCGAGAAGATATCATATTTGTAAGATAATAATTTTATATGTTTTAATTATAATTTAATTAAAATATCAACTTTTTTTTATCTTAAATGTAAATTTAGATTAGTATCAGAATGTTTAAAGTATTTCTTTTATTAATTACATGGATTAAATAAGAAAGTATTTGAATTAGATTTCATATCTTTTTAAACAATAAATTAGTTAAATTAGAAATCTAATTATGGAAAAAAAAAGCGGGAAATCAAAAATTTAGATGTATGAGTTAGTGACACGTGACATGAAATATTTTCTTTTATTAATATATATAGATAGATTAATTTCAACTAATTATCGTACCATGTTTTAAGGAATCTATTAACAACCATGAGTTAATAGAATTTCTTTTCAATGGTTAATATACTACACTTGTAAAATGAAAATTTTAATTTCTGAAGAGTTTATATTTATTGGTTAATAAATCTAATAATTTATTGTATCTTAATTTTATATTATTATTAATTATAGATAAAGCTATGGATTTTACTATGTTTTCTCCATTATATATGAATATAATCTATAATATTTAAAAATTAATATTGAGTCACATCTCTTTTATAATATTTCACGGTTTGTGCCGTTTATTATCGAATTCTACAATTATTCTAAAATTTATAATTTATTACAATAATTATTATTGAAACAATTTGTATGCTATTCAGATTTAATAGTAGAAAGTCCTATAGTTACTCTACTTGCCGATTTTGATAGGATTTATCAATTAAATAAAAGTAGTATTTTACATGGAAAACAGTGAGGTTTCTATTTTGACATGTTACATGTTTACTATTTACCCTTATGCACACCGATGCATCGATCAGATGATGCATCCGAAAAGTGATATTAATTACATCATTGTCACATTGTTCTTTTTAATAAATGCATCAGATCCAATGACTGCGATTGGTAGATGTTGGCCTCTTATGATTCCCTAATGCACATTGGTTTTCCATTGAATCCACCACTATATATATACACATATATACATACATACATATATATATATATATATATATATATATATATATATATATATATATATATATATATATATATATATATATATATATATATATAATTGCCTATGAAACAATTTTTATTGTATATCATGATCTTATGTAAAGTTTAATGAAATAGAAAATTTATACATTTATTCTGAGATATTCATAACCAAAGTTAATTCATTTATTCTTCATGATTTTGTTAACTCTAATAATTGTATTCATATATAGCATTTTAAGTGAAACTTTTGTGAATATTCAAAATGTTATACAAAACTTAAAAAAAAATGATTGTGAAATTCTAAAGGAAAATGAAATATCTCTTTTTTTTCGTCAAAAATAATAAAAGAATGATTTTCAAATGAAAATCTTACTAGTTTTTCTAAAATTTTGTAAACCAAACGCCACCTAAGGGTCGTGTGAAATTGACTCCCACACATTTTAATTGTTTGGGGTTGGTTGCCATTTAAAAAATACAATTACCATTAAAACATTTTATCTAACAGACATGTGATATATGTAATTACTGAAACCAAAAAAATCTTAATTTTACATAATCATAGAGAGAAAATGTACTTAATGTACCCATATTACATGTCAACAACACCCACAACAATAACAATGGTTGAATGTAAAATGTATCAAGCATCTTTTTCAAAACAATAAAATTTTGAAATTTTATCATTTATTCTATGCCAAGTAAACGACTGTGCAGATAATATGTTGTTATATTAAATAATTATAGTAATTATTATTTAAGTATATATAAAACACATTGGGGCTAAAAAGAGGAAAATCCAAGTAATACTAAATATAGCTCGTAGTGCATCAACCTCGATAGCAATGACTGAAGGATGGAGATCTAATACCGATACTTAGATACTTGCTAATATCTAGCTATGAACAAGGGATGGGAAACATCAAACACTAAACCAAGAATTAAATTAATCCGAATACAACAACCAACTAACAAATCATGTAAACGTAACCAGGGTTACGAAAATCAATACTTGAATCTAACTTTCAAGATCATAGTATTACTAGAAAAGCAAATATAATACTAATTTGTTAAATCTATCGTATAAATCAAAACCATAGCATGAAACAAACATAAACTTTCAATCAAACATCAAAATTCTTTCATTAATCCATAAAAAGACAATATCCTAGTGTGTGTCAACAAGAATACTCACTAATCATAACTATAGAAAGATAGAATAACATATTTAAAGCAGGACATAATTTTTGCCGGCTCTATAAAAAGAGTGTATCGAATACTTCTAGAAAATAAAGAAAATTGTGAAGACATGACTGATCTAAATGAAATAAAGAATTCCCCTAAATGAATCAACTTCTATTTTTTAATCTATCTAACGTATTGCAATCGTTACATGGCTCGTGGTCATAAGGTGCCTAAACAAGGCACCACTGTAGCAGCTTCCACAGGAGTCAAGAGATACTAAGACCATGAACTCTTCATTCTCACCTTGGTTTTTGTTCCATTGGCAATAAAAGGAAATTCAAACCTTTGAAATATAAGTAGAAAGCAAAATCAGTATCATTTTTACATAAATCGAGGCTAAAACTACTAAAATGCAACGTAAAATAATACTAAAAAATGTATAATTTGCATCGTATCAAAATACCACATTTGAGTGTTGTTTCATGCAAACCTATACAAAAATATCATTAGTCTCATCTCAGATAACGAATTAAACGAAAATAGACTTAAAAGAAGTAAAGATTTGATAAAGAATCGGTATATGACTAACTATTACAGGAAAGGACTATATATGTTAAGCCACGTCTCATCTCAAATAACTCTTACTCTAATACCAATGTTTGTTTGTAACATTTTCTTGTGATACTCTAAACTTATTGAAGTAAATTCCTTGTATAAGCAATCAAAGACAAAATATAACATGGCTATGTCATGGTTATTCAATTCCATGAAGAAAGAATTAGGGGGCGTTTGGTTCGCAGAATGTTTTCCAAATGAATGGAATCTGTTAAATGAATGAAAAGCTGAAAGAATTAGGGGGCGTTTGGTTATTTAACATGATCATGTCTCTTTCCACATCAAATTTTCAATTTTTTTGCAACGTGAAGCGACGTAAGAAAATTTCCAAGGGTTAAATGACAACGTCATCAAATCTACATGGTCTTATTATGTTATGTTTGTTGGTATAAAAATCCACTTTAGGAGAGAGAAAATGACTTTTTTCTCCAAATCAATAATCACACCATAGTTTTCGGCTCTGGGGCGACTTTGAAGCGACTAAAGAGGACCAAGACAAAAGGCAATTTCTCTTCTATTTTTCTTTCTTTCGTTAGATTGATCATTTGATTCTTGGTTATTCCAACTCAGGTTTGAGTAACTAAGTTTCTATTTCTAGTGATGGATTTGTAATTTGATCGAATTGAAGATTGTGTTGAGACTTTGGATATGATTTATTACTATGTTGATTTCAATTATGAAAATTTTGTTTGAACTTCTTTATGTTCGATTTAACTTTGGATCTTTAGTTAAAATTAAGGATACCAATCGTTCTTAATTTTGATAAAGTGACAATTAACACTTCGAATAATTACCAATGATTACCGGTTTGTTTGATTTGTGTTAAAAGCTATCATGGCATAGTTAAAACATTTGTGTGTCTTATTGTTAACTAGGGTTGATGTTTATTTGGAACGTTAATGTGATTGGCAACCTACTTTCTATGTTGGTAACTAGAATTCGGTTAACTAATTAGAGATTAATTATGCGCTCTACAAGTTAATCTAAAATTAAGAATAAACATGACATACGGTGTGTATGGGTGTCAATAACCGACCTGTAATCATATTTGTAATCATGTTAATGAGGTCAATGATACAAAATCTTGAATATAAAGTTGATTATACCCATTGCTAGATTCTTCATCTCATTGATATTATTTTATTACATGTTTTTATTTATTTCAAACAAGTCCAAAACCAACCCCTCTTTTTTGCTTTAAGGTTATTATTTCTAACAAACCTGCATTTTATGTATACTCGGGTTCTCATTGGATTCCAAGTCTTTGTAACACTACTTACCACTATTACGAATTTATTTTGAGATCGAGGCATTGGGTTTATTAATTTAATTTGGTAGATTCGACACCCACCATATAACAACACGAGAAAACTGTCAATATCACTACAAAAAATGTATTGATTGTCCGTATTTATTTTGAAATATGTATATGCATAATTGCGTGTAGAAATCGGAGCATGTGTGCAGACAAATGTGTCGTGACAAAATACAAAATTAATCTTTAGACTTAAAAATGTGAATAAAAAGATTAATTTATTTTTTCGACAAATTATCTTAATTCCATATTTTTAAGCATGAAAATTCTGACTAGGTTCATATATTCATGCTTAATTATATTTGAGTGTGAAGTTAATTATTTTTAAATCATCAAATTGTTACTTTTACACATTAATTTAAAGTTGTGAATTTTTTTTTTTTTTTTTTTTTTTTGTATTTATACATTATGATTGTGGACTTTTATAAATTATTAATATTGGTAAATTAATTTGAATTTTTTTACACTCTTAAAAGATGTGCTAAATATAAATTATTTTTACGCCCTTTCAACTACCGTGAACATTTAAGTTTATTTTATTTTATTTTTTTTTTGTGGTGTTTATAGTACTTACGCTGCATATACCATATATCTTAGCAATAGAAACCGCAAGACCTACATACACAATTATGGCTTTAAACCTTGCTTTGTACATTTAATATGATATATTAAATATATTTTACACAAAAAATTAGAAAAATAAAAAAACTATTTTGCTATTAAATAAAGGATCACAAATCCCCAGTCGGTTGCAATATTCTTTTTCGACCTAAAAAAGATATTCATATATATTTTTCTTGTCAAAAATAGAACTTTATGTTACCTATATGATGCATATATATATTATCAAAAGTTATATTTTATATTTCTTGACAATTTACCCCATTTTATATATAATCCAAGTTTAATATCCATCCGGAGGGTCTCTGATCTTCGATTCCTTTGTTTCTGAGACAAAATCAAAGTCAAAGCCATGGAAATTGACATGCTTGATTCTTTGTACTAGATGAAAGTCAAACCTTTTTTTTTTTGTTGAAGAAAATGTATTATTACAATTATATTCATTATTGGATTTTTAGCATTTTAATAAATACGATTAATTGTTATCATAGAAAGAATGAATAAATGGACAAAGTTAAAAGCAATTATGACAATGTTAATGACAACTTTAATGCAGGGTGATGATACATTTTATTTTATTATATATTTTCTATCATGTAAATTGTGATATATATATATAATATTATAATTATAATTAATAAAACGTTATACTTCCTCTATAAATGGTCACCATCTTGGCTTAATTCACAATTTGCAAACAGTAAATTATATATCTCTTGGTCCCTCAGTCCCCGCCTCCGACGACTTCAAAATGGCAAATCCTTCCACCTTAAATCCATTGGCGGCCGAATGGAAACCGCGAAAAAAATCACGCATGCTCTTTATGACGTTTTCTAGTGGTACATCAGTTACGGAGACTGATGTCGTTTCATTTTTCACTCGGTATGTCAATTTCTCAAATGAGACGATAATTTTGCAAAAAGGCTAATTTGCATCATGTGTTCCTCAAAGGCTAATTTGCATCATTTTGCAAAAAGGCTAATTTTTCATCATGTGTTCCTCAAAGGAATCCACCAAACTTTATAGATATAGGTCATATACGGTAAAGGGAAATGGATTCTTGAACAGTAGAAATTTATGACATTTTTCATATAATTATTCTAAGCTTTACTATTATATTAGTTGGTGGTGGTTAAGTTTTATTCTATATTTTTTTTATTTATTTAAACTACATTTTTTTATAATTCTGATAATATTTTATATTAGCAGGAAATACGGGGATTGTGTGGAGCATGTTTATATCCATCGCCCTCAACAAATAGGAATGGAATTTGGAAGAATTCTGTTTAAATCATCGATCCATCCTGTTCTTGTTTTGGGGCAAAAGGAATCCGTTACCGAAAACATCGAAGGGAAGACTGTCTGTTTTAAGAGGTATAGACGTAGGATATGAAGGCTAGCTATGGGGGGTTAATCTTGGTTTCTTTCATGAAACCATGTCTTTAAATAAATAAAGAGTGTTATTATGTTATCAACTTTCTCATGATCTAAGTCGACTTTGGGCTAAATTTTCCAAATTTATGATTCTATTTAGATCTATCTGAATTGAAATCTTTAATCTATATATTCTGTCATCTCGAAACTGGATTTTGTTTACTTGTTTATTGATATCGCATTATCATCTCATCAATCTTTGTTGAGTGATATTTGATAAAGAAAATGATTCAGAAAATATTTGAGTTAAAGTTTAGATGAACCAGAATTAAATGATGTTTGTCCACCATTATAATAAATGCCATTAATTAATATGTCATTAAGCATTTAAGTTGAAAATGCATGGCCATATCTTGGATGTTGTAGTAGTATCTTCAAGTTGGTTTCTCAAAAGAAGAAAAAATAACATAATAAAGGTACTCATGTTATATATATAATTTTGTTTTAGGCCGGAAAGGATGATAAACATGTATATAATGTGATCATTGAAAATCGAAATACATAAAATGGAATGAAGATCCATGAATGAGTTAAAATAAAATTTATGAAATTTCACTTTGTTGCATGGGTTTTGTTAGACAACAAGGGTACAAAATATGAAATCAATTGAACTTTAATGTTCTTGCAAGTGTAAAAATTTTCCATAAACAACAATTTGATTCTAACGGGGTTTTCCAAATTTTGTTTGAGATGATATATAAGAAAAATGTACTAGATGTGAATTGATCGATTCATTTATATATAATTTAGGTTCAAGTGAGTACCACTCATACATACACACATAGGATTTTCATACGTTATCTGAATGGATAAGATCGCCATTCAAATCCAAAATTAATTTTCATCATCAGTATTTAAACATGAGTATTTGCTTAGCGCTGCTAAACTTGTTAAGCTTCACCACTGTTGCTCATCATCAGTTGCAACACAACAACTAAGCATCAACACACAAACGTTTCACAGTGACTGTTGTGAATCTTGAATGTCAGCATCAGCCTTTAATGAAGCTATTAAGTTTCACAGTTGCGAAGCTAACGAATGGTAGATAACACACACAGTATACAAATGTAGTTCCGTCTTTGTTTCGGGACGCTACCCTGAGCCCCATAAGGGGAGCCCTTGACCACCAAGGGCTCTACCCCTTAGATTTCGTAAGGGGGTGCCGCCCCCTTGACCCCTCGCATGACACCCCATTCTAGACTTCAGCTAAACTTATGCAAGGGTACATTCCATACCTCCATACTCGATTTAGTTCCAACTGAAGTTCTTAGTATGTCGATGTAATTACATTAAAATAATAGCAGGTTTTACTTGTAGAACATAAACTTAAAAAATAAAAGGATAACAAACTACTCCATGGACATGAAGGTCCAGGTTGTTTGAGTATTTGATAGTATATAATTTATTACATAATTTCCATGAACTTCATATAGTATATACAATATATTAACTAGCAATTCAAATCTTATATTTGACAAGACAACACAAGGGGAAAATTATTGTAGATTCACCCTTGCTCGTCATCACCTTTAGCTGAGTGGTGGTAGATTCTTGTGTGCCTATACGGAGTTGATGGAGGGCGCCTTCACGGATTTATGCCCTTATGGCCAATTGGCAGTGAACTTCATCCCACCGAGACAATGGCCTTCAATTTGATGTTGGTTTAAATCATTGGTTGGCGCAATGGTGCTGAAATGTCCCTTTGATGACATATCTAGTTTTATATTGTTTTTTGAGTTTCTCTTTTTAGTAACTTGTTCTACAAAGGGACATTTACGCAATTCCCAAGCACTTGATGTGACTTGACATCCTCGGTTTGTTTAATTTTACACAATTTATACAGTTTGTTTGATTTTAGACCAAAAATAAGGAATTGAAATTTATGAAATAATCCAAGGCAATGGAGGAACTATAGGTAGTTAATTCATAATTTTTAGTATTGAACAAAAAAAGATAGCAATAGGGACTAACAGAGCAGCACCCAAAAACCAAACAATAATAAAATAACAAAGAAAAACCCTACAAAGAAGACATTTTAAGTTCAAATCACATCGACTTTAACTTTCAGGAGGTCATTTGTTCCTATTTTTGGATTATTGGTTTGTCTATCGGTCTAGTATGTTGGCAGGGTATTCATGAGGCTCCAAATTTGTCTGTCTTGTTAATAAAGTTGGTTCAGATAAGATTTCTTTTCCGAGTTATAAAAAAAATCTAAACCAAATGGGTTATGTTAATGTTAAAAGACCAAATGGATCAATCCGCTAAATTGTCATTAAAAATGTTTCTGATCCATAAAATAATATGATGTGAACCTCATCTAGGCTAATTGTAGTCCTCTCAGAAGCACATTAGTAAAGGCAGCTTTATTTCTAGCTCGCCTTCCAAATCAGCCATGATCTTGCATAAATATTCGCATTTAGCCTCAGCTCTGGTGTTCAACTAAACTATCAGGATTCTACTAGCGAAAATATCATTTTTATGGAAAAATTCGAAGGTTAACTGATGTAGCACCATACGAAAAATAGTTCCCACAAGTCTTTTGCTTTAGAACAAAGCATGAGAACGTAGTCCCAACATTTCCACATCATTATCACATATTGGACATCTCATTGAGTGAAGATATATCATTACCCTCGTTGTCAATATTTAATCTCAATGGGAGTTCAATTTTTCGCATTGTTCGCAATGAGAAACTGAAAATACTAACTTTAATTCATCTAATTTTACAATGCTCGTGGACAAAAAAAATGTGCGTTTCTCCATATTCTACTTTAATGAAAGCCCATATACGGTTGTTATGGTTGTTAGGTTAATTTTTTTATAAGTTACTAAATTCTAATGAAGATTGATTTGTAAAGTAAGTTCAAATAATTATGGTGTCAGGAAGTACGTTAAGTTTAACGATCAAGAATATAAGCACCGACAAAAGAATGATTCCAGATCTATCGTATTCTTAGCATGCGTGATTGAAGATCTCAAACATCGTATAGAAAAATTGTAGTCTATTTACAGGTTTTGAACCGTAGAAAAAAAAAAGATGAATGGGATGGAAATAGGGACCAAATCTTCTGAACTCCAAACAAATATTAATATTTTTCCTTATATGGATTAGACAGAAAAATCTACTTTAATTCAGATACTTCCTTTTCAACCTAGATTTAGAAATATATTGTGTTGCACATGCTTATTTAGTCATATTGTTTTTACTAGTAATGGTTCTCTAGATATATATTAAAAAAAATATTTGTATCTACAAATTTTCTATTATTAAAGTAGCTTGAAAATGCCACCAAATTAGGTTTTCTTTTATTAGGTTACAAATTTTATATTGTAATGTTGTTTATATCTCAACTTCTAATAAAGCAATAGTGATGGATATTAAAAAAAAAATTCATAGGATCAGTTTTTTATAATACTACAGTTCATTGTTTTTTGAAAGTCAAACAATTCGAACCAGTTCACATATATTTGATAAAAGTTGATTAAGATATCAGAGTCAAATTTTAAAATTCATCAAACTACTATAAAAAGTATAAAAGATCAACATATATATCAAGTCCATTTTATGAAGAATTCCCTAAAAAAAAGGACTCGTTGTGGCATGAGTGTTTTTTTTTTACGAAAACTAGAGCCAGATTCTTTACAAAATCTGGAATCGAATTTTATTTTTGGACAATATATAATACAGACGAAAAAATAACTTCATCGGAGTCGTTTAAACCGAGTGCTTAAATTTGATCACATACTCCTTTAAGCAAACCCAAATTATGTCATGTATAAACTAAAATATCACCTTATATAAACTAAAATATATAACTTTACAAATAGAAACTATAGAAAATTCACATAAAAATTAACTACTACTCGTATCTATCAATAAAGTTAGAAAAAAAGAGTTATCATAAATAATATTATTATTCTTGTATTTTTTTTTTTTAAATATTAGTATTTGTATCCTTATTTTTTTACTTTATAAATATTTTTTGTAAATAAATTTTAGTAAACATATCTATGATAACTTTGGTCAACCGGTGTGTGATGATGACATATAACAAAATCAAAGGGGGAATAAGAGAAAAGATAAAGAGTTTAATCCATCAAATATTAAATTGAATGGATTAATCATACGTTTAGTTACATGAATCATATACGTATATCATTACTCAAATACATATATTTATCTAAACTACTAAAAGAGTAATTAAATGTCACATGACATGCTCTCATTTAATTTGTCACATGTCGCTCTCTCATTTTGTCACGTCATCTACTGATTTTATTTTTAAATTTTAAAGCAAATCAAATCTATGTAAATCTAATATGGATTAATTTAATTAACTAACTAACTAAAATTAAGCAAACTTTATTATTTATATAATTATTATATAACTAAGCAAACTTTATTATTCATATAATTATTATATTATACATATATATAAATATCAATTTCTAAAATTAACCCATGTAATACATGGGTAATAACCTAATATTAAACATTGTAATACTAATTTATTAGATAAAGGCTTAAAGTTTTAAATAATATATATATTCGTTACAACTTTTAATATTTAAATGATAATTTATCCTTGCTTTTTAAACAATTTCTTGAGAAATACGTTTATTTTATAAGTTATAATAATATTATTGAACTTTATAATCACCTATTTTTAAGTAAATATTTATTTTAAGGCAATTTAAAAATAAAAAGGTAGGCATTTATTATTGGTTGAGAGATATATATTATTTAATTGCATGGTTGTTATTAATTGCTTAAAAGTTAAATGCTAAAACAACAGCAATGACTTGCGCATTTTTAACTATTTCTTTACCCTCTAATTAATTGCCATATCAAATTTTGAAAATAGAATACAATTTATATGATTTGTATTAAATGTTCTTGAATTTTACGAGTTATTAAACCATAGTATTTTTATAAATTTTTTTCGAAAAAAAGTACTTTGATTTTATTTATCAAATAATGCTAGGTATAGTTTTATTTATCAAGATATGATGGTTAATTTCACACTTTCACCATTTTTTATTATTTTAAAAACATGATCTTTCATTGTTTTACTCATTTTAATTTATAGAATAAATCTTTAATGAAAATTGAAGCGAGTATATAATCTGATTTCGTGTCAAAATTTCATGATTGTTAGATTTTTTTTAATGAAAACTGAAGCGAGTTCAGAAAATTTTGATTTTTATTACAAATTGAAGTAGGTTAAAAAAGATTGAAAGGCCATTTTGGAAATAAAAAATTTGAGTGGAAAAATAGAAAACCAAAATCATTTGAGAAATAAAATTAAAACTAACATAATTTGATAAATAAAGTTAAAAGTACTGTCTTTTTATTAAACTTTTAAAATGTTACAATGATTTCCAAAATTTCTATCTTAATTTTCAATGAAAATTTTCATTTCACTTTTTTAAATACCAATTTTCATATTCTCTCTCTTACTATTCTAATACCTACCCTATATTTTTTATAATACTCTCTTTCTCTCTCTTACTTTTTTATCACCTATCCTATTTTTCTTATTTTATAATCACTCATCTTATTTTTCTTAAAACTAAAACTTCATAATCTAAACAAGTTTTCGCTTTTCATAGAAACCCTTGTTTTTTTCTAAGAACTATAACTTAAAAACTGAAATTGAAAATTGACTAGTTTTCGTGAACTAAACACAACCTAAAGTTTTACTATGCAGACTTTAAAATATGGTAGTGAATGCACATAAACAGCTCGTGTTTGTCTTGAACGAGCAGAGTTTTTATTGAGCTCGATCTTGAGTTCAAACCCAAACCTCGAGCTTGAAAAAATTAAAGAGTTGAGCTCGAGCTTGAGCTTTAATGACTCGGCTCAAGTTTTTATCGATCTTTTTCAAGCCTTTTTATATATGTATGTATTATGTCAAGCTTTTCAAGTACGTTGAGTATTGAGTCTTATATATATACATATCAAGTCGAGCTTTTATTAAATAATTGGAGCTTTCAAGTATCAAGCTGAGATTTTATGGAGTTCGAGTCCGGGAAATATTCTAAAAAACAACGAACTCAAATTCTAGCTTTTTGAGCCGAGCTCAAACCTAATTTAAGTAATTCTCAATCTGAGTTCGAGCCTAAATTTTGAAAGCTCATCGAGTTATCGAGTCCTCGAGTCTATCCTAAACGAATTGAACCAAGGTCAAGCCCTGTCGAGCTCAAACTTGACTCAACTCGTTTGCATCTCTAAATGTAGGGGCCGACCTAAGTGGTGGTACATGTAACGGATTCCCTCGTCAATAACCAAGTTTCGTAGTATATATATATTTTTAATTTTGTTCTTGCAACTGATAAAATTTCGAGTCTACAACTTATGTTTCAAATATTGACAAAATTTTAAAATAACTTGATTAAAAAGATTTATAACTTCAAGTGATACAAGTAAATCTATCTATCTATATATATTAATAAAAGAAAATAATTTTGGACAAGTGTAACTCTCTAAGGATATTATTTTTTCGTTTTACCGCTCTTTTTCTTAATTTAGCACATCACTACAATTAATTTAATTCATTAAAATGTAAATAAAAATTTGTTTTTGATTTGTTTTCTAAGTTTGCAACTTAATTAATCAACCAAATTAATTATACTAATGATACTTTAATTATGAATTTTCTTGATGAAATACCTTACAACTAAAACCAATATTTATATCTATGTAAAATTAATTAAAAAAATTATCATCACAAGTAGTCATAATATTAGAGAATAATTTTGCGCCTCCATATTTTCTTATTAAATTAACCAATATTAGGTTAATAAAACATGAATACACATATTTATTTATTCAAAGGCTAATTTTGTTTAGTCTCATATCATCATTTTCAATTGCATATTTTATATATTCAATAATTGTTGTTAAGTCAAATTAATATTATTTGATTATTAATAATTGGCATCTTTATAATAATAGTTTGATTAGTTATATATATTTTAAGATAATAATCATTCATAAAATATACATATGTAATATATTTTAAGATAATAATCATTCAAAAAAGTAACTTCGAAATCAAGTGCACCCGAATGTATCAACCTTAAAAAAAATTTAATTTTTTTCTCATAACCATGATATAATTAATGTTATACGCATGATATATGACTTTCATATACATTCACACTTTATGTGTCCTTAAAAATTATGTGAATGTTCAATGCATATTTATGTGAATGGTCATCCAAGTGAATGATCATTCACATCAATCACATGATTTTTTTACCATTCGCAAGATTTATGATGTTGAATTTTTTTGAAAAAAAAAAGTCTTATAATGTTATTTTATACATGTCTATTCGAAAAAAATATGTGTGAATGACCATTCACATTAGTCATTATGGTACACTGAAATCTCATAGGTACACTGATAAACCTGATTCTATAGTATAATACCTAAATATATAAGTAATAAATAATAATTAGATAAAACTAAAAGGCCATATTTGTGCCCAATAATAACTTAACCCAAAGTCCCAATATCCTAGGTGCCGTTTGGTTTGAATGATTTAAACAACTCATTTAGGATTTGGATTTAAAAATCCATTCTGGATAAAAATAAAAAGAGAGGATTAAGCTTCATTAAAATTTCATATCCACCACCTCTTCACTTTTCATAATACATTCATCCCCCTAAATATTTCATATCATTTTAGAATCCGTTATTTTGAATTCATGCAATCCAAACGACACCTAGATTGTGTTTGGTCTAGAGAATCACAGAGAAAAGAAATAATGATAAAATTAATGGTTTTCTAGACCACGAAATTTGAAAATACAATAATCATATGTTTGTTGTAATTCTCTTTCATCAATTTTAGCTTCTACTTAATTCTTTACCATTGATAGAGGAATAAAAGGATTGAATTTTACTTATACATTGATACAATGTAACGACCCGATTATTTAATCGATAATTAATATTTATTGTAAAGAAATACAAATTCAGAATATTAATTAATATTGTGATATATAAATAAATGGTTGTGTAAATTATAATAAATAAAGTATTGATTTATGAAGAAAGGATCTTAAAAGAAATGGAAATAATTGTAGGGTCTAAATGGTAAATATGAAAAGTAAAAGGATTAAAAGAAAAAAAAAAACAAATTGCCAATTGTTGGCTTAAATGTTACGCGCGCACACACACACCTTGTGTGTGTGTGTGTTTGTCCACTTCAAAAAGAAAGAAACAAAGAGAGAATAAGAAAAGAGAGAAAAGAGAAGAAGAGAGAAAAGAGAAGAAGAAGAAAAAAAAATCTGATCTTTGTTGGAAGCTTCATACGGTTTTGAATATCCAAGAGGTACCAACTCTTATTTTTATAAATCTCTTACTTTTCTCTTCTCTCCACCATCTTCAAATGAAGAAGATGAGAACTCAAATGGGTTTTTATGAAGATCTCTTAGAAATGGCTAGATCTTGAAAGTAAATGATGAAATATGTTAGATCCATTATTTAAAAATTATAGTATACAAGTTTCTATGTATTTTGATGGGTTTTCATGAAGATCTCTTAGAAATCTTTAGATCTTAAAAAATAATGATGGAATATGTTAGATCCATCCTTTGAAAGTATATTATGCAACTTTTTATGTATTTTGATGGGTTTATCTAAAAAACCCAAGTTTGAGTTAATATGAATCCTAGGTAATCTAAAAAAATGAAAAATGATGTTTTGGTGGTTAAAATGGGTTTATATATATATATATATATATATATATATATATATATATATATATATATATATATATATATATATATATATATATATATATATATAGATTCAGGTTCAAAAAGGTACCTCTCGAAATCAAGTGCACCCGAAGGTACCAACCTTAAAAAACTTTTTTTAAAATTTTTTTTATCATAACCATGTTTAATTTAATGTTATACACATGATATATGAATTTCACATACATTCACACTTTCTGTGTCCTTAAAAATTATGTGAATGTTCAATGTATATTAATGTGAATGGTCATTTCACACAATGTGAATGGTGTGAATGACCATTCACATGATCTTTTTTTACCATTCACAAGATTTATGATATTACTTCTTTTGAAAAAAAGTCTTATAATGTTGTCTTATATATGTCTATTCAAAAAAAATATATGTGAATGATCATTCACATTAGGGTACGCTGGGTACGCTGGAATCTTATAGGTACGCTGATGAACCTGATTCTATATATATATATATATATATATATATATATATATATATATATATGTATGTATGTATATATATATATATGTATGTATATATCTATGTATGTATGTATGTATGTATGTATGTATGTATGTATGTATGTATGTATGTATGTATGTATGTATATGTTGGAAATGATTTTAAAACTCTTTATAATAAATATAGAGAAGTTTTAGTATTTTTGACATTTAAATCTGTAAGGCAGAAAGTGCAGTTCAGCCTTAAAATATTCTGAAAAATTAGCTAAGTACGAATTTCGGATGGCCTGAAATTCGGATGGTCTTGGTCCGAATTTCGGATGACTTTGGACCGAATTGTAATTGTAATTATTTTTATTTTATGGGATCTTTTGTCATAATAGTCTATGACATCTATTAAGGAGAATAATTAGACCAAAATATTTATTGAGGTTTAATGCCGAAATTAGTTAAGTTGTACGACTAATGTATCCGGATCAATGTTAAGAAGTTATAAGCTGTGAGACTTATAAATATTATATTATGAACCTGTGTGTAGGGGGTTTGACGGGTTAAGGTCCCTTGGAGACTATTAATCATATTTTGACGATTATAACTCGGTTTCGAGGCCGAGAGCTTGTTGTGCACCACTGTGAGTTCTAGCATTAATGTATTTATATGCATATCATGAATTGTATGTTATCGCTTTCGTATCATTCTTGTCATTTACATGCCTTGCCATCACATATATTATTGTTATCATATTATCACTCGATTGATAAGTTGTTGAACATTCATTTGACCTCTCCGCCGAGACGGTAAGCCTGAGTGTGGTAACCTAGCGGAATCATAATGGTAAGCCTGAGTGTGGTAACCATTATTGCCTGTAAAACGATAAGCCTGTGTGTGGTAATCGTATGGCATCACTGTAAACTGCATATCGATAAGCCTGTGTTTGTGGTAATCGAGCAGTAGATTGTAAACCCATTGTACGGTAAGCTTGTGTGTGGTAACCGCAATGTGGTAGCTTATAGCCATTAGTTGGCCTCCTGAGATTGTTAGTTAAATTCATGGCATTGCATGGCATCATTCATATATCACATGATACTTTAACCTAGAAACTCACTAAACAACTTTGTTGTTTACCCGTTAGTTGATATTTCTTTTCAGGAGCTGTTAAGGGCAAAGGCCCGGCTGGGCCAAACTGTTAGACATTGATTGGAGCACGGATAGGAGCTCCATATTTTGTTGATGATTGGGGTGGGAGTAGCAGACTTCCATTTTTGACTTACGCGAATTAGTTAATGATTATTAATTCGTTTGTAATCACACTGATGATTTAAGTTTGTGACCCCAATTACATAACTCCGTGATTTCAGACACTCTGTTGTGTTATATGCAAAGTGTTTGGAATCACGTTGATGATTGTTAAAGTACTAAAAGTTTTAAATTGACCGTATTTCCGCAAGTACTCTGTATAAATTAATGTATAATGGTATCGAAATACTCGTATTAGTTGTATGGGTGTTTCATACAACTTGAGAATTCATAGAGAATTTATATATACAATTTTAGTCTCCTAACTAATTTGATAGATACCAAGTTTATAAATTTGTGGTGAAATTTTAATTATGATTTTTGATTATTTATGATTTATAAATTATTAATAATGATTCATTAATGGAAGTTTGTTTTTTTATGATATTGTCTATTAATAATTGATTTGCAACGGGAAATGTGAAATGTTAAAATTTATTTAAAATTGTTGATTGTAGGTTTTATAAATAACTATTGATGGAAGACATTTGAAAAGGAAACTATCGAAAAGTGGTATCAAAAAGTGGTAATAACGACGATCTACCTTTAAAATTTTGACAAAACGAAACTAACAAATTTAAGAACATTACACAATCTCAATGGGTAGCTTCCGTTTCTTGCTCGTTTAGTTTAATCTATATTATAATAATTGAGAACATCTTATTGTCACATGTCACTCTATCAACGAATTATTTTTTCATTTTCCCGCTCTTTTTCCTAATATAAAACCATTCAATGATAAATTTAATTTAATAAAAAAATATATAAATAATCTTTCTTCTTTCTTTCCTAATTTATTTCCTTAAATTAATCACTTCAATTCATTATATTAAAAAGCAATTAAACCAATTAGTTACTAATAACTAATACACATATATTGTCTTTAAATTTGAAACATGCATATAATGATTTGTATTTATTTTGTATAATTATATCTTAAAACAAATATTTATTTATTAATATAACATAAATTTTTTTAACTAAATTATATTAAGTATAAAATGTTGACAAATTAGATACAGTTTTTCCTTTTTATATTTAATATGTTTTTATTCGTAAATATTTTACGAAATTATTGGTTTTTAAAATTTAAACTAATTTATAAAATTTAAAATCTACATTTATTCTTAAATTTTTCTATAATTATTACTTATTAGTAGCAATTATAATAAGTTTTCAATTCTTTTTTATTTATCAAATCTAAAAAAAATGAATAAAAAATGAATTGATATAAATATTACACTTAATAATCTAATATTTAAATAAAAATGTAAAAATATTGTTTTAAGTTTAACATCTCAAAAATTTTAAATTGTTTTATTAAGTTTTTATTGTATGACAAAAGTTTCAAACCTTTTTATTTTAAATATTTATTTATTTTAGTTATAATGTTACAAACAGATATATTATTTCATAAATTTTTGTTTTACTTTTGCTTACATAATATTAGGTTTGAAATAAGTATGTATTAAAAGTGAAAGTGAACCACTATTAATTTATGATCATTTAAGAAAATTTATTTAAATTATGTAACCGTTAATGAATTGTTTGCCAACTTTATAAAATTAATAACAAATAATTATCATTTGAAAAACTTGTCTTTTTAGCTTGAATGAGATGATAATAATATAACAACAAGAAAAAAGTTACAAAGTACATATGAATACACTTATCATTTTCTAAAACGTTAATTTTGTTTGTCATTACACTTTAACTTTCAGTTTTATACCTTATATCATTTTTATACACCGAATTAATGTTAATGCATTATTAGTATTAAAAATCACCTCATTTAAATTATACATCTAAAAGAATAATTGTAATTAGTAAAGCAAACCCATATAATACATGGGTCAATAGACTAGTTATTTTATATTTTACGATTATTTGTTTTTCTTTTACCAAATATGATACTGTTTTTCAAAATAATGATTACTTTGCCCATTTTCATCATCAATAATCATCGTACCATATTTTCTTGTTTCATTATCAACCCATGCATTTGTTGATTTCATCTTTTAAAAACATAACATATATAAAACTTATAGGTCTAACGTAAATAATAAACAATAAATGGTTTTAGATATATTCAATTTCAATAATCAATTTCAAGTTAAATAAAAAATCACAAATAAGAAACTAAGATAGGAAAATTCTAAACATACACAATAAATAAACAATTTCATAACATCGTATTTGGTAAAACCAGCTGCAGTCTGTGTTTTAAAAAGAGGTGGAACTTTTAGTAGTTGGAGCTTTTAGTTATATAATGTGTTTGGTAAAAATAACTGTAGCTGTAGTTTTTAGTATTAAGTTACGTAAAAGGACATTAATATTAATTAAAATGGTAGTTTATGATTAATAGGAGAGTGAAAAAGTAATAATGTTTGACCAAAAACTCCAGAGTTTTTCAAAAATTACTTTTAATTACTAACAATTTATAAAAGAGTTTTTTTAGAAAATGAAAGCTCTATGTTTTTTTCCCCCCCAAAAAATGCTTATAGTTTTTAGTAGAGCTTATTAAAAAACAAAAGCTCCTAAAACTCTTAAAAGTTCTCTACCAAATATAGTCTATAACTACTGACAGGATGCATACAATTTTACTAAAAAGATACAGACAAATATAATGGTAAATAAAAAAAAACATGATCTTCTTGACATTGAATTTTGGGTTAATTTAGAAAAACCCAATCAATTTTTTTCATTTTCTCAATTAAGCCCCTAAATTTTTTTCTAATTGCAAAAGTCCCTTAATTATGTTTGTCATATTCGAAGTACATAACTTTGACCGGCTACCAGATTAGCCGGTAAAATACAACTGATAAAATTAAAAGTTTAATGACTTAATCACTAAAATATGGAAAGATAATGAGTTTTTTACATCATTAATCAAGTGAAAAAACTAAGATTACTTATTTAGTAACCGGTCAAACATGTCAAATATACACTTTTGAATAATACAAAAATAATGTAGGGACTTAAACAATAAATTTTTTTTTTTTTGATACTTAATCACAAATATAAAGAAAGTTTATGGGGCATATATGTACAATAGTACATGTATGATTGATAGACTAATATTGCTTTTTTAGCGATTAAAAGTTTAAGTACTTAATCACTAAAATAGTACACGCATTGCTTGTAGGGATGACAAAAAAAAACCCGAACCCGATGGGGGGAAAACCGAAAACCGTTCTAAAAGGGGCGGGTTTCCCCGAACCCGATTAAGTTAAACGGGTGATGGGGCGGGTATGGTATTGATAATACCCGTCCCGTATACAGGGTCGTTCCTATAGTTTTTGGGCCCGGTGCAAAAATTTAAAAAGGACCCTGTAAACATGTAAGTATATGTAACATTTAAAGATTAAAGGAAACAACCGTGTAAATAAGTACGTAAATATCACAATCAAACAACTAGCCAAATAATGATAAACTACTAGTATTAGTCCAGGAATTAGAGGAAAAAAGTTTTTTGGGCCCCCTTAACTGTTGGGCCCTGGGCAGTAGCCCATGTTGCACACGCCAATGGGCCGGCCCTGCCCGTATACCCGATTACATAACCCGTTTAAATCTCCGATTAATTTTAATAGCAACATGCTATTTATATTGTATATATATTATATATAATAGATGAATATTTTTATTTATTTTATATATTATACATAAATTATTATGTACAATTTAAAAAACTTATTTATTTACATATAATTTATTGAAAAAAATATTTTTTTCGTTATCATTTGATATGGATACAAATTTAGTTTAATATTAGTATTGTAATTTTAACATACATGAACATTTTAAGCTTAAATTATGAATCATGTGATTAAATTTCATATCATTGATTTATACAAGGGGTTACCCGATTCCCCGCAGGTTTCCCCATGTACCCGATGGGGATCCCCGTTTAATATCCGCGGTTTTTTAAACGGGGACGGTATTTCCATTCCCCGCCCCGTTGACATCCCTAATTGCTTGATAGACAAATATTTATAGATTTGAGTGATTTATATTGAAAACAAACATGAAAGTGTCAAAAATTTGTTTTCAAGTTTTATTATAAGTTTGAAAACTAAAACTAAAAATTGAAAACATCAAAAAACAACATATTTAAACGTGTTTTCTAAAAACTTTGTATATTTAATTAAATTTTTAACGAAAAGAGATTAACTCAACGAATCCTAATATTTTTGAATTTTACATATATCAATTCGGTTCAATTTGAAGCTGAGACTGAATTCAAACCGAAAATTTTGACTATTCAAAATCAAAACAATTTGCTTTTTTTTTTTTTTTTGTTTTAATTTCGATTTTTTTGTTTTTTTTTTTTTTTTTTAAATTTCGGATTTGGTTTCAGGGAAACCATTATTATTCCTTAGTGCAAAAGATACCTTAGATTTGTTATATAAAGACGGTGGGACTCAGAAGAGTCAGTCGTCTAGGTTTTGATGGCCATCTTTTAAGGCCGTCAAAAGCGACCCTCAAATCCACCAACATCGCAAGCCCTAGTTCTTCTACCTTCCCCTTAATCTGAATCTCACCACGTTTTCTTCACTTCTCTCTGATTTTCACTTCGATTTGCTTGCGATTCCAATTCCTAATCAAGTGAAATCAGATCACTCTTTTAGGTACGTATGCTGATTCGTGTTTTCTCTCCTGTATGTAGCATAATCGTTGATTTTGATACTTCTTTACGTTCCAAGTCTTCTTCAAAATTAGGTTTTTGATTGGTGATTTCGAACTGCTTACAGATCTATATGATTACTTTCAATTCTGTGTTTTTTTAGTATTAGGTTTTTGATTGATGAAGTTGGATGTTGTATCGATTTATTATGATTCGTTCTTCGTGTACGATCGTTTTTTTATGTTGTGTTATGGTTTTGTCTGTGTCTGGGGACGATCTGGATTTAGGTTTGATTTTAGTGTTTTGGTTTATATGATTTTGATGTCTGTTTTTGGGGGCGATCGTTTGTTTACTTTACAAATGCAAAATTGTTATGGATTCATCGCTAAGCTAAGATTTAGTGAGTTGGTTGGTTATCATGACTCATGAGGCAAACGCTAGGCAAGTTGTTACATTAACTGATTCATTATAGATAGAGTACATCGAATTTTGGTGCAAATTAAGCATAGGTTTTAGGAGAAAACCATAGAATTACTTTGGCTTGCAGGGACAATATATTTTAGATTTGTAGATGGGGTGAGATAATTTCAGGTGCAAAAGTAACCATAGTATCTAGCCGTTGTTTAAGGTTGATTATTATTTTTAGACAAAGCTTTGATTTTGTATGCTTTAAAAACTGATGGTGGTTCTGATTTTGGCAAAAACATCTAGAAACCTGCTAATTATTTTTCCTTAATGAATTGGGGTGAGGGTTGCGGTTGCGGTAATCTGGGTCTACACAATCTTTAAATTGCGTTCATTCCGTGTTTTTAAAATAGAAGAATCAAAATTTATTTTTAAAAGGTGATTAGCATTTTCAAAACGTTATATTTACTAATTTGTATCTGCAATGGGTCCTTAATTTATATGTTCTTGGGCTGATTTGGCAATGAGATGCCAACATGGCAGTTTTTACAAAATACCAGAGAGTGCAATACAGTGAGGAGGGAGTGTATAGAAGGATCGGTTTTTACGATTATCTTAGCCAATGCTAAAAATGTCTCTAGTTTATAATCATATATGATAAAGACCTGTGAAGGTTTTTAGGATTATAGATGTTGGTTTTTAGAAAGAGCAGTTTTTAAAAAGTTGATGTGGAATGCTAAAAAAATTTAAATAGTGACGTGTCAATTGTAAGGACCTCTAAAATAAAAAGCATTGCACATGCTCTTAAACAGCAGCCAGACAGACACTCTACAAGAGTTGCAAACAATTGCACTTGAGTTGGCTGAAGGTAGTGCTGTAGTTGAAGAAACATCTAACATTACATTGGAAGAAAAGCAAAAAGAACAGATTAGGCCTTTGTTGATAATTTTGTTTTGTTTTATTATCATCCTTTATTTTCTCATTTTTTTTTTCAAGTGTTGTGATTTTGTTTGACTACAAATTCGGAAAGGTTTTGACAAGTTTTATCTCATTATCAAAAAATAAGCTGAAGTTAAAGAAAGAGAGACCCTCAATCATCAATAGACTTCTAATTACTACACTGTGTGCTTAAACCTTGGAAATGTCAAAACATGTAATAGAAAACGATAACTGAAGCCTTATATGATTGTGGGTATCTCTTTCTCTTACTTCAACTTATTTAATGTAAGCCAATTTTGACTTTTTGTATGCATAGTTGTTTTATAGCTAGTTAACATTTTCTCTAGTTGGCCCTTTTAATGTGAAACTTGAAAAAGAGAAAACATGAGTGTTACTAATAGGGACCTAGGGTGGCGGTGGACTGGTGGAGTGCTTTTTTTGTTATTTTCTACTATTTATAAGCTTGTTATACAATTGCACTCGTAGATTAATTATTTTGGAAAATTGTGTTAAGTAAATAAATTAAAATGCTAATTACTCACTTTCCAGAAGAGAAGTTCAAGCTACAACTATAGAGTCAAGCTTGCACTTGCATGGTTAGGTCATATTTGATGCCATAGGACCTTTTGCTATTATATTCATTCTTGGTTGGTTTTGTTACTCTTCATAAATAATTGTGTTATAGATCTCATGTATTTTCTCTGATTATTGAATGTGATTGTCTCCTTTTGTTTTTATGCATTCTCTACATGGACCGTTTACTCTAATCTTTGCTTGCTATAGTTTTCAATCCCCTCCATCATGTTTGGCCGTGTTCCAAAGAAGGGTGATAATACAAAGTATTACGAAATTCTTGGTGTTCCACAAAGTGCAACTCAAGATGAATTGAAGAAGGCTTACAGGAAGGCTGCCATAAAGAATCATCCTGACAAAGGTGGAGACCCTGAGAAGGTGAATCATTATGAATTATATGCCATTTCTCTGACTTCCCCAGTTTCCGGGATGTAACATTCTCGGATAATGAAAGTCGAGTATCACACTATATTATCATGGTTTTGCAAGGGATGCCAGAGATGTGATACGCTCTGGTTTTGTTTCTAAACTCACTACTTTTCAGTTCAAGGAATTATCTCAAGCGTATGAAGTACTTGGCGATCCAGAAAGAAGAGAAATTTATGATGAATATGGTGAAGATGCATTGAAAGAGGGTATGGGAGGAGGTGGCAGCTCCTCTGGGAACCCATTTGATATCTTTGAGCAGTTTTTTGGTGGCAGTGGTTTTGGAGGAGGTTTTGGTGGAGGTTTTGGTGGTGAGAAATCTAGCTGGTGCTTTATATGTTTTTTCTTGTCCAATTTCTAACTTAATTGATCTCTAATATATGATGCATATCTTTGTCTTTTTAGGTGGTGGTGGTTCAAGAACTAGGAAGAAGCAAGGAGAAGATGTTAGACAAATCCTGAAGGTCTCTTTAGAGGAAGTGTATAATGGCATTACAAAGAAACTCTCTCTTTCAAGGAATATCTTGTGCAAAAAGTGTAAAGGGTACATCACAAACCCTCTCTTTTGATCAATGACACTAAAATTCCGATTCAGTGTTTGGACTATTTAGAATTTTAGATGCAGCAATTCTCGACTCATTTACCTAAAAATTGGGCTTAATATGTCATTTATATATAATGGGTCATTATATCTAAACAAGTTAGATTATTTTTTAATATAGTTTTTGGAGACATCTAAATTTCTAATACATTAGTTTGATTGAAAAGTGCTAGCATGTCAACCCAACTTGATCAACACTAACCCGTTTCTTGTCAAATTCTATGAGCAAACAGGAAGGGTTCGAAAAGTGGTGCTTCATCAAGGTGTTATGGATGCCAAGGCTCTGGAATGAGGGTTACAACTCGACAAATTGCACCAGGAATGATACAACAGATGCAGCATGTCTGTCCTGAATGTAGAGGCTCTGGTATTTTCTGAATCCTTGTCATCTCATCTTTTTTAAATAGTATGTTCTATTTTTATCAACTTAAAATAAATTCCATTTGATATACTAGGTGAATCAATCAATGAGAGAGACAGATGCCAACAATGCAAAGGAAAGAAGGTTACACAAGAGAAGAAAGTGCTTGAAGTTCATGTTGAAAAAGGAATGCAGAATGGTCAAAGGATTACGTTTGAGGGCCAAGCTGATGAAGCTGTAAGTCAATTTAGATCATAAATAAGGTTATTAAGTTGTATAGTTATTTATCTCTATGTATGGGTGTGCTTGGGCCGAGATCAGCTCAGAATAGACACAAAACTGGAAAATGAAAAAAGAATGGAACTGAAAAATGATCCAATCTAAGCTGGTCTGTCTGAACTGACAACTGGATATATGCTTGGGCTTGTTTTAATTTGAACCTAAAGCAGTTTTTATGAAGTTTAACACATAAATTTTGTTTTGTAACTTTTACGGGACTATAAACTGAGTCAGTTTTTGAAAAAGTCATGAACCGAGGACACAATCATAATAGCTGGTTGCGGTCTCTCATTTGATTGGTTTCTAGTTTAGTACTTCTCTTTTGTTAGTTTGGACCAAGTTTGGGACACCCTTATCTTAATGATTGGCTAAAGACAAACCCACTCACCCACGAGACTGCTACTTGCATTTTAAATTAATTGGGCTATACTACAAATAAAATTGGAAGATCAGTTAAAGCAATGAAATTGAAATTTTAAAACAAGGATAGCACATGGGCTGTATATAATTAACTTCCATAATAATTGCCTAAATTATTGAATCTAAGGCATGTTCTTAATGGGTTTTGTGCCTTTTAGAACTATAGTTGGTTTTTCTCTCGTGTTGTATAGCAATCAAGCGTTTGACTTTGACCTACTACATCTATCTGTTTTGCAGCCTGATACTGTTACCGGAGACATTGTTTTCGTACTGCAATTGAAAGAACACCCCAAATTTAAGAGAAAACAAGACGATCTTTTTGTGGAACACAATATCAGCTTAACTGAAGCTCTTTGTGGGTTCCAGTTTGTTATCACTCATCTTGATGGCAGGCAACTTCTTATTAAAACCAACCCTGGAGAAGTGATCAAACCTGGTATGTGAAAGTCAAAAACCCTTTTCTTAAGTTCCATTATTTTCCATCTTATAACTACAGTTTTGACTTTAAAGGTCTCACTACAATATGATCCAATTTTTTTTGGTAAGAATGCATTGAAACATGCATGTTACAAGAAAATCAAATACCCTGTTCGCTTCTTTATTCTCTTTTGTTTTCCTCAAAATTTTTAATTCCATCCTCTTTTTGAAAATTGTGTCTACGGATGAGGTTTGCATATGGATTTTTGACTTCCGTTATGAATAATCGAAATTGGTACAAGAAAATGAAAGTGCTTTTTTTTGGTGACTGTTATACGCAGCCTACAAGAATGAAACTTAAGGCCTGATTTCATAAGTTGCACTTATGATGAACCGCAAGGCCAACCAGTTAGGGTGTATATCCATCTTTTTGCTAAAATGTTTTGACTTTTGAGGTCAAACGGTAAAGGGATAATGATTCATGAACAAATTTGATTACAAAATGGGAGCTGTTATGGATTATGCGACAACATTGGTTTCTTTTTTTGTTTGTTTTCTCATTCTCATTTGACATACAGATCAATACAAAGGAATCAATGATGAGGGAATGCCACAGTACCAAAGACCCTTCATGAAGGGGAAGCTAGTAATCCATTTCAACGTCATATTTCCCGAAACTGGTGCTCTAACACCTGAAAATTGCAAGATTCTCGAGACCATTTTACCTTCTGGCGGGGCAAGCGTGAGTTCATCTGAAATGGCATTGGATGACTGCGAAGAAACCATTCTACATGATGTGAACATGGAAGAAGAAATGAGGAGGAAAGAGTATCAAAGACAACAGGAAGCATACGATGAAGATGATGATGATGAAGAACCTGGAATGCATCGGGTGGGTTGTAACCAGCAGTAAGTCCATTTGCCGTTTTATGAAGGGGATGGAGATATTAGTTTTATGAAGATTTTTTTTTGCCAACATGCTTTATGTTTACTTTTTCAAGTCTATGCATTTTTTGTTCCTACGCATTGAATCGGGTTTGGTTGGTATGCTAATATGCTATTTTGAGGTTATGATTTATGATTGATTTTGCTGGCCTTTGCCTGTGACCTTTCTAATGTTTCTTTCCTTGCCCAAGATCCATTAACTTGAACATATAGTTTGGAAATGAAAGAAAACTATGTTTTAATAATAAAGTCGGATTTGGGAGGTCAGGCATCTTGACGCGACATATTTTTTAGAATTGCAGTTGATTAAGGCCGTATACAAACCGAATGAATACGAACAAAGGTTTATTAATGTACATTTAGGTGTTTAACTGTGTTTATTTAAGTACATTTAGGTTTAACCGAGTAAATGAACATATTTTCTTGTTATTGATCATTAGTTTAAGTCGCATACACTTTCGTTATATAACTTATTGAAATATATAATCTATCCTCCCTTTGGCTGTGCGGAGTACTGTGGCCGCGTGCGGGGCGGCTTCGCCACATCAGCCGAAGCCGGCGGCTACACCACCCCCACACCCCGGCCCGGCTCCATGTCCCCGCTGCACCCCGCTCCCTTCTCTTGTCTTTTACCTCCAACGGTCATGTGACCGTTTAAAATAAAAAAAAAAATTTTTTTTATTAAATATTTTTCCCTATAAATATATCTTCACAACACATCCATTTTCACCACCTTCACCATTTTCATCATCTCTTCCACACTCTTTCCCATTTCTCTCAATCTCTATATTTTTTAAAGTCATGGATCGAAACACCGGCAAACAACCCGCCGCAAGTCGAAAACGCGGCAAACAACCGGCTTCTCAATCAAACCCTTCTTTCCGCCCACCGCAAAATTTTACGGATAACTCGGCACCATACGTGCCACACTTTTCACCCCTCAATCCACAATATTACCAACCATCCCCACCCAATCCACAATATTACCAACCATCCCCACCCAATCCGCAATATTCCCAACAATCCCCACCCAATCCGCAATATTCCCAACAATCTCCACCCAATCCGCAATATTCCTCGCGAGAATTTCACGAGGGTTTCGAACCATTTGCTTATCGGGACCCCGCATCTAGAGACGAGGACGACGAGGAGACAGTACCCGAAACTCAACCCGTCGATTCAGACGAGGAGACGATTCCGGTAAACACCGCGGCAACCGGGTCTACACGAAAGGGTCCAATGAAAGCGAAAATGTGGACCTCCATGGAAGAAAAGGCTTTGACGGAAGCCTGGATCGATATTTCCGAAGATCCAACTACCGGAAATAATCAAATACGTCAAATTTTTGGGGATGAATCCTCCAAAATTTTGATAACCGAGTTGGTGGAACTAGCCGCACCACCCACCAACTTAATTCAAAGTGGAAAGACATGAACCGCAATTGTACAAAATTTGGCGGCATGTTTAACAACAATGCGATGCAGCGACGGAGCGGGGAAAACGATTACGACGTTTTCACCAACACCCAAGAACAATACAAGGCCCTTAATAAAGGTAAGCCGTTTCCACACCAATCGGCTTGGGAGGTGCTTCGACGTCATCCAAAGTGGAACCCCGTTCCACAAATGGATGATTTTGTTGAGCCGCAAAGAATGCGGTCCAAAACTTCCGAATCTAACACGATCGGAACACCGTCTTCTGATGCGGCATTTTTAGGTCTTGACATTGACGAAGATGACGAGGGCGACGCGGATCTTGAGCAGCTTGAACGACCACGCCGCAAGGGGAAAAAACCAGCATCAACATCAGTCGACCCAGAGATGCAATCAAAATTCGAAAGGATTTCATCATGTCACGAGCAAGATCTTGAAGATAAAAGACGTCACCGAGCACGACTTGAATAATTAAAAAAATCAAAACAAGAAAAAGAATTGGAGTTGAAAGAGAAAAGATATAATGCGTACATTGCGGCACTGAATCAAAAACAACACGATCGTGACTTGGAATTTTTCCTTCGGCCACACGACCATCTACAAGGTGCTGCTTTGGAAACCGCCTTGGCCCACAGAAAAAGCGTTGCGGAGCGTTGAGGATGGCGACTATAATTTTTTTAGATTATGTACTTTTTTTAATTTTTAGTTTCGTAAGTTTTTATTTTTTAGTTTCGTAATTTTATTATGTAATAGTTTTTAAATATTTATGAAATTAATTATTTTATATTTAATAATTGTTTTCTTAATTAAAATGTTAAAAAAATTAAGAAAGATGGAAAGGTTAAGAAATGTGGGTATTTCCTAGTTAGAAAGGTGGGGAAAGGTGGAGAGAGAAAAGCTGATGTGGCGCTGACGTGTACAGAAAGATGGATTTGAGAGAGGTGGGTACTCCCCACACTCTTAATGTCCTCTTCTTTCACTAGAACATGTCCATCGTCCTTTTTTATGCACCTGACATTTCCTATCACCTTACACCTTCTCTTCCTGATTTTAGCTAGCTTGTATATTCCAGTTCCCCTTCTTTCATGTCCAGTCTCCTATACATTTCCTCGTATATACGTCCTTCATTATCATCGCTACTAATTTCTTTTCTTGCCCATACGCGTCATCATACTCACACCTAGGGATGTAAATGAGCCGAGCTACTCGAGCTCGACTCACTAAAAGCTCGAAAAAAGCTCAAATTAAACGAGCCCGAGCCGAGCTCGAGCCTAAATTCGAGCTCGTTTAATAAACAAACTTGAGCCCGAGCTTTACATATCGAGCTCGCGAGCCTAAACGAGCTTAAACGAGCCTTTATATAAATATAGTTTTAAATTAATAAATATATAATATATGGATTAAATAAATAAATATATATATATATATATATATATATATATATATATATATATATATATATATATATATATATATTAAAATAACAAGTTATATATATTATATTAAAAGATTATTTTAAAATTAACTAAAAAAATTAAAATATATACTAAGCGAGTCGAGCCCGAGCTGAGCTCGAGCTTGAAAAATTATTCACGAGCCGAGCTCGAGCTTTACATACGAAGCTCGAAACGAGCCGAGCTCGAGCTCGAGCCTAGTACTTTTAAACGAGCAGAGCTCGAGCTTGGAAAATTGTTCACGAGCCGAGCTCTAGCTTTACATACGAAGCTCGAAACGAGCCGAGCTCGAGCTCGAGCCTAGTACCTTTAAACGAGCCGAGCTCGAGCTTAAACGGGCTCGGCTCGGTCCGTTTACACCCCTAATACCTCTCCTTCATCCTAGTATTTTCCTTGTTCCATATGGTCTCTATATATTTCTTTTACTAACTCATTTCTCCTTAATCTTGGTTTGCATTTTCTCACTTCACTATCATGATTTCTTATGGTCCTTAGCTGTCTCTAACATCATTCGCAAGTGTTTTTTTAGCCACTAGTCTGATGGTTAGAGCCATGTTATCCCACAGTCCGTCGACACTCTTCTTGTAGGAGAAACCATCACTCGTTACCAAAGTCATTTTGTCCTTAAAAGTCACTCTTTTAGGCCCTTATAAATTTTGCCAATGTCACTCCAAAGTCATTTCTTTTTACCCCGGTGGGGATCCACCAGGGTAAAAACTCGTGTGCATCACAACACAGAATGTTGGTGGTGGGTCCCCAACAACAAAACCTAATAAATTGTATCTACTAATCTCCATTATTTACATTTTTTTCAAAAGCTAAAAATTGTAGCTTATTAATAATTGATTATTTGACAATTTTACAACTATTATCTTATTATCAGTTTTCAGCTGTCGTAGCATTTTAATAAACTCTAACCCAAACACTTCCATACACTATGATCTTTACTATGAACCAGGAAGCAGTCAATTTAGATACTACATCCAGTATATTATGTCCTTTGAAAGGTCATCAAATGCGTATCCAAGGTTTTTAAAAAATTGATCAAATCCTCTTAAATTAATTATATTAAAATTAAACTTGAAGTGGAAAGAAACTTTGATTTTTGACAAAAACAACCACATTGGTCCACATATTAGATAAAAAGAATTAGGCTAAGTTAATTGCATAGATTGGTAAAGAATTAAAACTTAATTGCATTGATTGATAATTATTTTAGTTATTTGAATGGTAAAATGGATTGATTATAACATAAATATTGATTTAACCCAAATATATACTTACCATAAATCTATATATATTTAAAATGATAAGATTTATGAGTTTTTACACAAAATGATAGGTATGTGTTCATTTATTATCTAAACGAATGAAATCAAGAAATTAAAATTTTAAACAAATTAAATAGCATGGACGGGGAAGTTTGTTTGTTTAGCAATCATGTTTGTAAGTTTGTTCGGTTAAATTTGTATGATTGAATACGAATAAGAAATCCATTAATTTAGGCATTCATGTATGTTCATTTTTTTATTTGGTTATGACTATGTTTGACAAAGAGTTTTTAAAAAGTTTTATTTTTAGAATACTCTAGCAAAAACTAAAAGTTATGTTTGAAAGTAATACGTAGAGCTTTCATTTTCTGAAAAAAAAAAAACTCTTTTATAAACACTAATAGAGGTAGCGTTTGGAAAGTTTTGAAACTTTTGGTCAAACATAATTACATTTTTACCCTCCTTTTAATTATAAATTACGACATTCAATTAATTTAATATCAGTTTATATAATTCAATACTAAAAGTTACAACTTACAATTATTTCTACCAAACACATTTATAAATTTAAAAGCTTCAGCATTCAAAAGTTTCGGCTATTAAAAACTCTAGCTCTTTTAAAAGTCCAAAGCTACAGATAGTTTTACCAAACATACTCTAAACTTAAACAAATGAACAATAACAGTTAAGTTTATGTTTGTTTGTGATGATGGTTTAGAGCTTTATCTACTAACCAAGTGCATCACCGACTTGCTTAACACTTTATAAAGAAAGAATCATTATTTGTCATGTTCGCGGTATTACATGTTCCATCAACCAATTAATTTTCTAATATTTCATCAATGGTTTGCCTGTCGGTTTATTCTTTATCTCCAAATCCAGTTTGAGCGTTCATGAGCCTTATCTATGTATTAGGTTATATAGTATATGTTATATATACAGACTCAACCTAATTAAACTTCTACACTATGTTTGGTACAAAGAATTAAGCATAAAGAATTGGAAATAAAAGTAATTCCCATGTTAACAAACATGAGAATTCCTCTTATTTTCAATTCCCTATGCTTAATTCTCTGTACCAATCGCACCCTTATGGGAGGTGATTTGTACATAACAAAATTCTTCCATACACAACAATCTCAATATAAAATGTAAATCTTACTCTTAAAAGTAACTTTTGAGTACTTCCATGATAAAAAGCTAGTAAGAACAATATAGTTATTTTAAATGTAATTGTTGTGTATGACAAAATATTGTGTACAAATTACTTCACATTATATATTATTAGTATCATTTTATATATAAATTTATTTTTTTTAAATATATAAAAAATGAATAGGGATGTTCCATACGCAATGATGGTTGTACTACTAAACAGACGTTTCAGGTATATTTTGTTCGCAAGCAAAACGACAAGCAAAAATGATTGTAAATTTTGTCATAATATCAAAATTGATTATTCCATACAAAACATACTTTGGTTTTTTGTCATTCCTCTTCAAACTTCAAACCTATCATTTCATGCTCTAATTAAATAAATTTTAAATTAATAAACCATTGAATTCAAACCACTCCACTGAAATAAAGATATTTAAACTTTAAATTTATTTTACAAATCTTTCACCTACTCCCTTTTTATAAAGATGGTTCCCATATTAATTTTTAAATAATTAGAATCTGTCAAATTAAGATTTGGAATCTAAAGAATTTTATAACTGTAACTTATTAATTAGTTGGCAGGCAGCAAATCAAAAATGAAATTTAATTTCATATATTTCTTCATTCGTAGATAAATGATCAAAAAAGCTAACATAAAATTTGAAAATTGATGATAAAAGTGTCGTAAAAGTTTTTGCCGAGAAAAGATCGAAATTTTGTTTTTGTCAAGAAAAAAATAGAAAATTCAATTTTCAGGTCAAGATAAATGTTCATGAAAATATTTTTTGATATAGTAAAAGATCATGAAACTTATATCTTTTTTTTTTTCAAACTTGAATTTTATAATCATTTGTCCATCTAAATTTTCATGTTACATTTATTATCAAATCTTGAATTTTATGTTATATTTTTTAGCCTTTTGCCTTTTTCTTAAATCCATCAAAGAACTTAAATTTAATGTTAACAAATGACATATAATTACCATTTTTTAATTTTTATCTTGTTTTGTTTGTTTTATAAAATACATGTAAAACTAATTAATGGAATAGTAGAATAAGGTAAGGTAAGGAATAGTTAAGTAATGTAGGATATGATAGGACACGATAGTGTGAGATGAGATATATGGGGTTATGTATGGGCCGTCTCATGAATTTTGAAAGCTCGTACATGTAATTACATAAAGCTATTATAAGCAAATTCATTTTGAAAGTAAAATGTTAACAAGTCAACTGAAAGTCGTGAATAACATTTTTTTGTGTTAATAATGTATTATGTGAGAATTTTAAAATGTTATTATATTAGGCTTAAGATGATTTAATGCTCAAAGTAAGTCACTTGATATGGTTTTATAGGAAGATTCTTAAAATCAAATCCGCATATAAAATAAAAGTAACTTTGAGGTAGTATACAAGTTTAACCTTTTAAATATGTTCTACTTATATAGACAAATATTCTCTCGCATTGTACACTTTACAGTTGAAAGTTCCAGGACTAGATACTGACTCTTTTTACGACTGTGAGGTCCTACGAAATCAAGGGTCTTATGTGGTTGAGCCTCCCGCACACCCTAAGGGTAGACCCTGTTGTATGATAGGATAGAGGTATTAAAATCATAAAATAAAATAAATTGAAGTTAAGTTTCTCTAGCTAATAAGCCAAGAGGGGTAACATTGGTATTAGAAAATTTAAATGCAGTTGATTGATTGAGATGATAAAGATCCGTATCCCACAAATTACTCCATTCCGTTTTTATCAAATACATAGAATCCACATTAACTACCCTCCTAAACCTACTCCTCCTTTCTTTCCCTCTCTTTCTTTGCCCTCCATTCTCCATCTCTCTTTTGGTTTTAGCAAACATCGGCCACCGCCACCACCGCTGTAACCACTTGCCATCGATAATAACCACCTTTTTTTCTCTCTCTCCCTTCATCTCTCTCACTCCCGACCTTCTCTCTCTTAACCCTCCATTCTCCCCCCTCTCTCTTTCAGTTTTAGCCACTATCGGCCGCCACCACCACCACCACCGCAACCACTAAATCACTGACCACCGCCACCATTGATGCACATGAACAATGAATATGATGATTGATGATGAACACAGTCCAATAATAATGATGAACATGTCAAGGATGATAATGAACAGATAAAAGATTTGCATCGCGAACACGTTGAAGGCATGAATGTTTGAATGAATGATGAACAATAAACATGATGAAGGTCTGCATAGGAACAATACGATGCATAGAATATGATGAAGGTTTGCGTAGAACATGGATGATGAACGATGAACACGATGAATGTTTGCATAGAACATGGATGATGAACAATGAACATGATGATTATGCATAACAACAGCAACACGATGCATAGATGAACAATGTATGATGATGATGAACGATGAAGACCATGATAATGATTAACAACGATGCATCACAAATTTGTATAGACTTTGTACAGAACAACAGATAAAACCAAGATGCAACATGAAATGAACGATGAACATGGAATGCATTAACATCTCTATCATCTTTTTTGAATTTGTGTAGATTTTATTAAATTTGAAAGTATATCAATTGAATTTATTTAGTATTTATTAATTAATTATTTGTTAGAATATTATATTTAATATACAATTAAATTAACTTGAATAAATAAATATGTTTTTTTGAAACTACCCAAAATCCCATCCCACGTTTGATCTTGAATGCATTGGGTACATAAAGTTTTCCAACTATTTACACTTTTGTCATTTAATCTAAACCATACAATTTTTTGATCTAATAGATGACACAGGTTCCTTTGTACCTCGATGCACAAATGTTCTCCACTGAACCTCACTCTCTACACACACACACACGCACACACACACATGGTAATGTGAGGAGTTGCGTGAGGTGGCAGGGGTAAGGGGTGGGTAAGGTAGGACATGAGATGGTATTTAGGGTAGGATACACCTAAGAGGTGGGGTAAGGTAGAAACTTGACTCGAGAGAGGTAGGAATGGAGCGAGATAGAACAGAGTGGGATGAGTCGGAGAAAGATGGGGTAAGATAGAAACTTGACTTGAGATTAAATCTCAAAATTCGAAACTTAACTCCAGCCTCATTTTTTAAGCTCGAGCTCCATAAAGACATACTTGAGCTTCGATTACACGTCTACTAATGCTTCCTCTAAATTTATGTAATTGCAACAAATTTGTCGTGCTAAAATAAAAGGTTGATTTATACTGATTTGGTGTAGGTTTTACTCCATAACAGTGTCATAAAAATAAGGTGTTGGTAAGCTTACTTTTTCTAAAATATAATTTTTTGACCCAATAAAAGTTTACAAAAGTTAAAATTTTTTATTATTCGAATATAAAACGTGTTGGCAAATTAATATTCATGTCATCTTTAATAGCACATTCATATAGCATAATGGACAATGACATAACCTTTTAAAATTAAACAATATAATATAATAATAGAAAGAAAAGCACATGATTACATAAATAAACAAACCAAAAAATGATACATTGCGTGTGTACTGGGGTGACTTTTAGAGTGTGTGGAAAGCTCGACCGTACAGGACCCCCAATTTCGTAGGGTCTCACGGTTATAATAAAGATCCAAATTTAGACCAATAAAATTTTTCTGTATTTGACATTTATACGTTGTGTATGAGTGCGTTAACATGGAATTCATGTCAAATCCAATTTGATTCGTATTATTTATTTTAATTTCTCACTAATCAATTTTTTTTTGTAATTCACGAACTCGACTTTACCTATTAAAATTGAGTGTCAAAATGGCCAATTTACTATTTAAAATATTTAAGTAACTATATTATAATCACAAGCACAAGATCTCAAAAATCCATGAGACATAATAATTAATTTAGGAACTTATATTCAAACAATAAACACCAATTAACGGAAGACAATATAGCAATAACGCAGTCTAGATTAATTATTATTAAATCAATAACTTGATTTTTATTGAAATTTAATAATAACAATAATATATAATATACTATTATAGCACTTATATTAATTGAATAAATCATGATGATTGATGAACCCACAACTATGTTATCTCCAAATAAGAAAAAAAGAGTAAAACCACATGTTTTATGAAGTAGTGGTTTGCAATCAAGGAGGATACATGACCAAAAATCATTAAAAATGTGACACAAATATTATTGAAAATAATATATATTGGAGCATGATTTTGTTATAAAGTGAATCGTAAACACGTATATTACTAGAAAATATATGAGCATAAAATAAATTCAGTTGAATCTATAATTTATAATTTAGGTTCATCACATATGTGAGTTCGGTTGTGTAGGTAGAACTGTAGAAGGTGAGAAAATGAAAGGATTTAGATTCTTATGTTTGAATATCATGGAAGAAAGTTTTAAAGGAATTTATATACGATCACATATTTATATAATTATCATTAGCAAGACACAACTTTTAGGATATCGTATAATGGTAGACAGAGCAGTACTTTTTGCTAAACTTGAAATTATATCAATATAACTGATAAGGACTGAATGAAATTAGTGAGAAGCGATACATATGAAATAGTTTACTAAGCAAAGTGGGTGTATATGTGTTGTACGTACCCTAGAGATAGATAGATGGATTGACATCAGGGGCGGATCGAAGATGACGGGATGGGGGTTAAACGACCCCGATAAATTTTTTTAAGTGTTATATATGGTCAAAAAATTTCTGACACCGATGATTTTTGAAGCTCGACTCTTGTATCCTTAGTAGTTTCTATAAATTTTAGACATATATAAATAATGTGTTAAAAAATAAAGAAAATATACAAAATGTAATTAGTGGGTTAATTGATTGTTGGACTTGGAGAATACATTTGAGCTTGAGTGTTTGACCAGGGCAAAAACTTTAAGCGTTACCTTTAGCCCCCATCTTGCCATCCATCAGTTTTTCATCCATCAAAGAGAGGAGATTGAGCGATTGAAGTGTGGAAGTGACGAACAATCGAACAGAAACTCAGAAAGAACGATTGCGCGATTGAAGTGGAAGCATGCCGCCAAGCCGGTCCGTCCGTCGCCTCTCTCTGTCGAAGCAAACTGATTCCATCGGCCTTCGTAGCCTTTTCGTTCGGAAAAACTATAAATAGCAGAACAGTTAGTACTTTTTTACGTTTGGAAAAACCTAAAAACGGAATGGTTTGGAGTTCGTTCGAAAAGACTAAAAAAATGAAATAGTTTATAGCTTTTAATGTTTGAATATTTTGGAGAACGAAAAAACTACAAATCATTCACTTGGACGACCATTCACATAAATATATATGACCATTCATAAAATTTTTAAAGACGTAGAATTGGTGAATGTATTTGAAATTTACATCTTATGTGTAAAATTAACTTTAACATGATTGTTAAAAAAAGTTCAAAAACATTTTTTAAAGTTGGTATCTTACGGTGCACTTGATTTTAAGTGGTAACATACTAACTTTTTTTTTTTTCAATTTGGGTAACATACTAAGTTTTTCAATTTGAATAACATACTAATTTTTTCAATTTGGGTAACATATTAATTTTATGGAAAAAACTACAAATCATTCACTTGGGTAACATACTAAAACTGATGATTAGATACAGAAACTGTCATGCAAGTGATTTTTACCTTTTCAATCCGATACGGTTACCTTGATTGACTTGATTTGGAAAGTATGTTACCTCAAATAGAAAAAAATTTAGTATGTTACCCAATATGAAAAACAATGACAATAGATTACATTTTGACGTAATTAACCCTTTTTTAAATAGTCGTAAAAATGTTTATTTAATCATGAAAATGAAAAAAAAAATTATAAAAATTTAGAAAAACTTTATAATTTTGGATCTACTGATAGTTAATATAGTTATGCATTGAACCTAATTCTATCGCGTTTATTAATTATCATTTTCTTAAAACTTCAAATCAATAGGTTTCTTTATAAATCATTATCATAACAAAGAGGTAAATAATAGGTACAGATATATGGGTTTATTATGAAAAAAACCAAAATGTTTTTATGTTTTTTACGTTTTTGTTCTTCCATGTTATTTTTTCCTATAAAAGTCCTCAAGATAATTTTTTTATTTTGGTTTTGTGAAATTTGGACATTGAAACCCAGTTTTTCAGATTTTAAAAACCCGGTTCACTATTTATAACCGGGGTCCGATGTCCAAAATCACTAAACCAAAAAGATTAAATAAACTTGAGGACTTTTATGAAAAAAAAATAAAATGAAGAGATGAAAACGCAGAAAACATGAAAACATATTGCCATACTGGTTTTTTTTCGTAATAAACCCGATATAAATATGATACGCATATCAATATATTATATATGTATCCTGAAATCCCTTTCAACCTCTTTTGTTGGGTCCCATATTATATTCATTTCATTTTTGGTCTATCCATTTTCTTTATTTAAACCAATAGCACCCATCATTTTATCCAAGAATTCCATCTTTATATTCCATGCACCATTTAGCAACATTCTTTTGTGGCTGGCAATCACACAATTCACAAAAACTTTCTCATGGAACAAGAACAAACCAAAAAACTGCAACCTTCAAAAACCTGCAACCCTCAAAAAGGCTCAAAGAGATCTCAAGAGGTAAACAACTATGGCAATATACAAAAGGAGCGGCTCGAAAATGGTGGTGGTGCCGACAGTAGTGGTGATCAACACCAACCTACGTACCGCGGCGTACGAATGAGGAGTTGGGGAAAATGGGTGTCCGAAATTCGTGAGCCGAGGAAGAAATCAAGGATATGGCTTGGGACATTTTCCACGGCTGAGATGGCGGCTCGAGCCCATGATGTAGCCGCAATAGCCATAAAAGGTCGTTCTGCGTACCTTAATTTCCCAGACTTGGTTCATTTACTTCCACAGCCTGCCACCACTGCGCCAAAAGACATTCAAGAAGCCGCTGCTAAGGCTGCCGCGTCATGTGGCAACAACGAAGCCGAGCCACCAAGCCAGCTGGCAGTACTTTCTAACTCTAGTTCATCGAATACGTTGTCATCGTTAGATAACACTCAAGAATCAGTGCCATCCCCGTCTACAGAAGATGATGATGATACATTCTTTCACTTGCCTGATCTTTCGATCGAAGATTTCGGCTATTACCATTCATCATGGCAACTAGTGGCTGAAGTTGATACCATTTTACGGCTTGAAGCTGAAGAGCCATTTCTTTGGTAAATGTATATATATATCACCTAGCGAGTAAAAAGTAACTTTTTTTATGTAAGATTCGCCACGAAGTTTTACATCGACCATACAAGTGATGCGCGCAAGATCGATCAGGGATCGATCAAATGAAGTCGCAAGGCTGATTTCTTAGTGATTCTATTTGACCATAAGTCAATGTGACAAACTATAAATATATGGTTTATTATCGATCAGTTGTGTATAAATGATTTACAAGAATTGCTAAATCAAACGTACTCGCGAGCGATTGATCGAGTTTGTTAAAGCTTTAATAATTTTCATCATTCTATAAAAGGAAATATCTGTAATCTGAAAATCATTTTGAGATTAATTACAATATTCATTTATGCTAAAAAAAACATTTGATTTGATTATTTTTGAAATAAACCATGACAAAAGGATATAAGTTTATGCTGTGTACCTTCGTACGGTAATTTTCTTTTTTTTTTTTCTAATTAACTATAAGTCATTTTCGCTGATTATATCTATTTAATTCAGCGCTATATATATATATTTTCAGTAATTCGATCGATAAACCACATTTTTAATTTGTGATTATGTCTATCTTCCTGTTGATTTCTTACACAACAAGCGGTTTAGTTTAAGTTTTTATGGTTTATATATTATTATTTATAAACTATATTGAGTTATTTATATAACAAATTATTTAATGTCGATTTTGATCCACTTTTGTCTAATACATTAGTATCTATATCTATATCTATAATAAGTACTATTATATGAATAATTAAAGTATCATGTGTCAGTCTCTTATTTAATTTGCCACATATGTCGTGTTGAAACTTTCTTTTGCTACATGTGATTTGTTAAATTTAAATTCAATTCAAATATATTACTCTAACTAATCTAATAATTAAATATAATAAACACAGAATTTTTATAAGAATTTTTATATTTTTATGAACAATTATATTTTTAATTTAACTCATGTAGTACATGAATATATAATCTAGTATATAAGAGTTACTATTTATTTGGTTTAATTTTAAGTTTACATATATTTTATGTAACCAATTATTTTATAAAAGTTTTACACGTAACACCTGAGTGTATAAACTAGTTAGATAAAGCAGGTGTGCTAGCTTAATGCAAATGGTCTACGACTTTTTTTGGATCAACCGTAATGAATAGCCATGATTTTTTTTTTTTCATATTTTTACCGTTTAAAATTAAATTAACGGTGATTCTAAACATGCACTTAATTACTCTCTCGTTGCTAATTACACACATCATTCTCTTAATGTGAAAGGAATAATTAATTTGAATCGATGAGTCTCACATCATTAAGAAAAATCATGTGAGAGAATGGAGTGTATAATTAGTGAAAATTAATTACGAGGGTGTGCGTATAGCACGACCCTCAAATTATTTAATATTTATTGTTAGTAGCATTAATTTTTATATAATTTATCATTTTATGGACACTGATGGCCTGAACAGTAATTTAGCAGGTCATTACCAGTTTTTTATTACAAGAAATAACAAGTTTTCTATTAAAAATAACATGTTTTCATATCGGTTTTAAAGTGGTTGTCATTATTGATAAGAGTAAGAAAACATGTTATTGTTTTTAGTAAAACAAAATTAAATTATTTATGACCTGCTAACTATGTTTCTAGATCACCAGTTATTATAAATAATAAATTTTTTTGTTGACATTATAAACCATAAAAATAAATAATATTACTATATAAATAGTAATAAAAATAAAATTTATTGTTTTTTATATCTATTCGCTTTATTTGAAAGTAGAGAATGAATTAATGTGTAACAAATATTTTAATTTGTCATTCAAGAATTATATTAGATTCCATATTCTCTGATTGATACAAACCCTAGTGGCAAATATTATACTTCACATTCTGAAGTTTGATAAAAACTCTTAGGAGGCGTTTGGTTCGCGGATTTTTTTATCTGGGATTTGCATTTTGTTAAAGGATTTGCAATATGCAACATTTGCATTTGTCAGAAATTTGTCAAAGAATGTGCATCATCTTATAGAAAAAATTTGCTAATTTGAAGATTGTAAGATAACTGAGATTTAAAATCCTAAGGGGGGCTAGGTTTTTAAATAACAAATAATGAAATGATTTAAGAAATTTTGAGATTTTAAATCATTACTGAAATCCGCAAACCAAACGGTCCCTTAAAATATCATCTTTTAGGTAATTAATTAGTTATATAAACATAAGAATTTAAAACACTACTAAAAAAACACTCTTTAAGCCTCTCTATATTAAAGCCATAATTATGAAAAAAAGCCTCAAAACCGGGCTTTATATAAGTGTTTTCTTTAACAAGATAAAACCCACTTTTCTATAAAATGACCGGGTTTTATTCTACTAAGAGAGTGTTTGGTTTTGCGTTATAAATGAGATTATTAGCTTATTACGTTACAATAACGCAAATAATTGGTTTAAATTGTTTGGATTGCGTACGTTAATAAAGTGATTATTTGCGTTTAGAGTTAATCCTACCACACTTTTTCATAAGTTAAAAGATATAACTTATTTGCTTAATAAGATTATTTGGCTATTTTACAAGTTACAACGCAAATCAAAACCGTTTAAACACTTATTATTTGATAATTATGATAGCAAACAACAGAAGCTAACCAAACACTACATTTCTGGCAGCACTTTTTGTTACAACTATTATCTGATTATTAGTTTCCAAAACGCTACAACACTTTTTCAAACATAAATCCAAACACCCTCTAAATTAATGTTCCATGTACCAGACATGATAGATCTTTCTATAACACTTATATAGATAGCCCGGTTTATCTTTAAGAAACCGGGTTTTATAATATGACGACTTTATCGGGTCTTATCACCTTTATTTCCTAAAGTCTAAAGCCCTGTGAAATTGTACGTCTTTAATACTTATAAAGCTCGGTTTCCCTCAAACAAACAAGATTTCATTATTTACTCCATTAAATAACCTTCAAATTATAACGATATATCATAAATTGTTTGAAGTTTTACATAAATTCTATATTTTCTTTCATTAAACGCAAGCAAACTTTATATAATTAGAGGTAACTTGTTAGGTTTATACTAATAAAAATCATCATGATTTCACAAATCAGTTTGATATCTCAACATTATTTTTAAATCATCTCATTAGATCAATGAGTTTTGTTTTTTCAATAAAATCCTAAATTTCGTTAATAATAACCAGATCGGTGCTCTCTTGACCTCCTCTAAGGTATGTCGTTCTCCCACTGCTCTTTTATGTCTCTTTGCACACACGCACTCTCTCGCTTGACTTCAAGTACTCTCTAAGATTTTACAGGAAAAAATATCAACTTCTTTTCTTGATACTCTCTCTGCTCTCTTTATAATCTTTCGAAGTCTAGATTCAAGCTTAGACGGGGTTTCACTTCTTGATTAAAGGTAAATACTATTACATTTATGTTTGATTTAGTTCCTTAGAATTGTTTACTAATTAGCCCCGATTCTAACCTTGAACTCCGTTTTGTTGTTGCTCCATTGGTTTTTAGGGACATTATGTGTTTTGAAAAATTTTATTATCTTTAGGGACACGTTGTTTTGTTGCTATATTTAAAAACTTGCTGAGCGCTGTTAGATTAATTAGTTGGAAGTTAATATCAAAATCCTTACATCGAAATACAATTGCTTTTCTTTGTTAGTTTTTCGTAGTGTTGGTTGCTAGTAGTCTCCACAAGTGATGGTACATTAGTTTTTTTGTTCTTTGTTGCTATGTCTGGTTTTGGCTCCTTGTTGTTTGTATGATGATATAAGGCAGTATTTAAACTGGTATGACAAGGGATGATGGAGAAAGAATCTAAATGCATGCTTTTGTTGTTAAATTGGTAAAAAAAAATACATATCATATAACAAGTAACTTGAAATTAATTTATACTGAATGATCACATGCAATTCACAAAGGATGGAGTAGCAATGCACAAGACCATTAGATGGGCACAACTGAAAGAGACAAACATACACTCCTCAAATATGATTGAATGCATATAGTATCATATTCTAGTATTTATGTGTATAATTTTCGTAGGTTATAAACAGAGATTCTAGCTTTATATTAAAAAAAATTAGTAAAAAGACAAATTACTTTTTCTTATAATATAAAAAACGAGACTCGGCTGTTTAGTAAAGTACCGGCTGTATGCTTGTTTTTTCATTCATGCTAAATGACATCTACTCGTTGATTAATAAAAGAATCAGGTTTCATTATACATTGGACCCGGTTAAATAACAAGACTACGTTTGGATTATAATCAAGCTACCACTTTTAAGCTCGGTTTGATTTCGGGATGTTTTTATTATTTTAACTAGGCTTGATTTGACGTTTCGTAGGAGTGTAGCTTCATAATACTATAAATTAATTATAAAATCAAGGATTTTTCTTGAAGAACATAATCATAAAAAAAAAAAAAACTAAAATTCAATCATACCTAACTCGATGCTAATAATTGTGATTGAATTTTATTTTAATTCTCATTCTTGACCACAAAATTCCGTCACAAACTGAAATCAAATTTGATATAATTAATGATGTCCTCACCAAACTATAATAACGTCATCAAACTAATGATCTTGTCATATTTATTGAACTGGAAATTGCAAATGTGTTTATTAGCAAAACAAGCTCAATGGCCTTTTTAATTTTTACCGAATTAAATGTTTTCTTTTTCAACCGTTAATATTTCAATAACCAAAAAGATTCATCAAAAACTACCGACAAATTAAGGAAATTAGGGACGAGCATTTGGACCAAAAAACCGGACCGGACCAAACCGTTATTAATGAATTTGTTCCGGTTTCGGTTTCTTTAAATCACTATTTTCGGTTTTCGGTTTTTAACCTGACCCAAACCGGAATTTAAACTTCATGTCATGAACTTTAAAGTTTATGTTATATTTTTATTTTTTGTAGTCCATAAAGAAACAAAATTTCTAAATATTATTTTTAAATCACATAAAAAGTATATGTAATAGCTATTTGAGATTTTTCGTAAATATATAATTATGTATAATTCTTTTTTAACGATGTAATTTTTTTTTTGTTATAACACTATAGAGATAAAATAAAAAGAACTTAATTATAAGCAATGTATATATGTTTTATCTTTTATTTTTTTAAAAGAAAATGTGATAAACTTGATAATTTTACAAAAAAGATAGAGTTGAAGAAAAAAATATAAACAAAACATTAAAATATCACTACAAGCAAAGTGTCATTTAGTGACACATGCTAGTGACACAAAAATAAGTGTCACTATATCTTACTTTTAGTGACACTTATAAAAAGAGTAGGCATACAACAATCTTTTACCCACACTTTTTCTTTTTTAGTGACACAAAAATTTTGTCACAAAATACTTGAGGCCTATACCCACATACTTTTTTAGTCACTAAATATTAATACCCACTCCACTTTTACCCACTCTTTTTTTTTCTAAAAAGTGTCACTATAGGTATCAAAATCTTTTACCTACACAATAAAAAGAGTGGGTAAAAGTGGAGTGACTATAGATATTTAGTGACTAAAAAAGTATGTGGGTATAGGCCTCAAGTATTTTGTGACAAAATTTTTGTGTCACTAAAAAGGAAAAAGTGTGGGTAAAAGATTGCTCTTTACCTACTCTTTTTATAAGTGTCACTAAAAGTAAGATATAGTGACACTTATTTTTGTGTCACTAAAAGCATGTGTCACTAAATGACACTTTGCTTGTAGTGTATCTATAAAACTTGTACCGGACCAAATCCGTATATTATAAACATTGGGCCGGATTCCGGTTTTCGGTTTTTTTTTTCGGTCCAGGCCGTTTTGGTCTAAGCACTCATTCCTACTGGAAATACAATGAAGCAATGAAAACAATAAAGCTCAAAAACCCTAATCTTAGAGCTTTTTTTATTTATTTATGAATTTCACTTGATTACTTGTTTTAGAAAAAAAAATTAATAGCTTTTCTAATAAATATAATTTATTCCCTAAGAACAATTGCCCTTATATTTTATTCGATCAAATTGAACTTAATTTATTAGGCCAAATTAAAGTAATTTATTAATATAGATTTACTATTTATAGAAATCTAATGATGCAATTATGACCTTTTGTCATCACTAATTTTGTAAAACTTTGCCTAAATTATATGTAGAAAACCATACCTAATACTCGTATGTAGACATTTATGAAAGTATCAACAAGAAAATGACAGGATCGTAATGCTAAAGCTAAGTAATTAACAACCACCCCCTTTTTTTTCTTTCTATTTTAGTTAGCAAAAGGAAATTAATTAATTAATTAGTGCACAATTATTGTACTAATTTTCGACAATAATAATATTTTATACAACGGTGTCTCAAGTCCTTTGGTGGCTAAATTAAACGAACTTTTAAATGGGTACATTTCATGTAAGAACTAAAGTGATTTTTTATTTCTTAATTAATATTTTCATATGAAATTCTTTATCAAAACAATCTTTATTAATGATATTATTTATTTAATTATTAATAGTTTTTATGGCTATTTTGATAATCAATCTTGATTAGAGTTTTGATATACTAATTCATTTTCGATTGATAGACAGATATGCTGGCTATTAATTTCAACTTTCTTGTAAGTTGTAACATAGTTGATCTAAAATGTTTTCTATTATTATCGATTTGCGTTGAAAAACGTCAATATGTTTCAAACAATTTTTAAATGGAAGATTTACATTATTTTATATACATGTAATTAACGTAGGCGCTTAAAATAAAATTGCTTTTTTTTTATAGCTAAGTACTTGTATCAATCGTCGTGTCAATTTCTATGTGTATAATTTCTTTTAATATTTTTATTTAAATAATCTAAATGATCAATATTCCTTTAATTACTTTTTAGAGTTTTATTTATTATTTGATGTAGAATAAAAAACTAATGTTGCGTTTAGTTCACGAAAACTAGTTGGTTTTCAATTTCAGTTTTTAAGTTATAGTTTTTAGAAAAAACAAGGGTTTCTATAAAAAGTAAAAACTTGTTTAGATGATAATGTTTTTGTTTTAAGAAAAATAAGATGAATGATTATAAAATAAGAAAAATAGGTTAGGTAATAGAAAAGTAAGAGAGAGAAAGAGAGTATTATAAAAATATAGGGTAGGTAATAGAAGAGAATATGAAAAGTGATATTTTAAAAAGTGAAATGAAAATTTATGAAATTGTTGTTAAGTAAACAAGTTTTTATTTTCATTAAAAAGTGAGATGAAAATTTTGGAAATTTTCATAAACTAAACGCACCCTAAAACTTTCATAAACTTTAAATTCGTCTATTTCTATGAATGAGACATAATCAGTTCCAATAACATTTTCATAAATTCGTCTATTTCTATGAATAATAACATTTCATGATTTCATCATCAATAATTTGATGTACAAGTCTCTTCTTAAATGTAGGTTGATTGATCGATTTCTTTATAATATCTATCTTTATCATAAATTATTAAGGGAGAATTTCATATATATCATTATAAACTTTCAATATTATACATATAGGAGAGGGTTCTTCTAAGAACCATAAAAAATGTGGGAACCTAAGAACCTTTTATGGCCATTGGATTAATGATAATCAATGGTTGATATATTGGATGACAATTTTGTAATTATTTTAAACTTTGATAGTGGAGAATTTTGAAAATGTGTGAAAATGATATTTTTGGAAGAAAAAAATATGCTTTTTCTCTTTCTCTCTCTTACTTTTATTCATTTTCATTTTTTTATTCATTATAATTGATTTTTAAAGTAAAAAAACGTCTTTTATAAAAAAAAATTATTTTTTCTATATAGAAAATTATTTAATTGCTAAAAAAATAACGTATTTTATATAGAAATATTATATGTATATATAGAATATTTTTTTCTATATAGAATATGTTAACGAACATATTCTATGTACAATCTACGTAGAATGTCATGCATTCTACGTAGAATGACATGCAATCTACGTAGAATGTCGTATTCTACGTAGAATGTCGTGTAGATAGTCAAATATCATATATTATACGTAGATTACCTGATAAAATATATCAAAAACACATTGAAACAAAAAAAAGATTTCATTTAGACATTTTATCAAACACTTGGTATGCAACTGATATAAAATATACCAAAAAGACATTGAATAGTAATGTTAATCTACATAAAAAGATATAGAATTGTATAAAAAACATAAAAATATATGAAATATATAAGAAACATAACATTCTACATAGATTATGTGTTATTTTTTACAAGTAGTCTTGTATTATATTCTATTTAGATTATTATTTAATCTACGTAGATTATCATGTAATCTACGTAGATTATCATGTAAAACATCCAATAAGTATCACAATCATTATAAATCTAATATCTTACAAATAATCTTCATTATAAAACATGAAAAATGAATCTGTCATATTCTATGTAGAGTATCGACGAACATATTATATGTATAATCTACGTAGAATGTCATGCATTCTACGTAGAATGACATTCAATATACGTAGAATGACATTCAATCTACGTAGAATGACATTCAATCTACGTAGAATGACATGCAATCTACGTAGACTAACATGCAATCTACGTAGAATGGTATGCAATATACGTAGAATGACATGCAATCTACGTAGAATGTCGTGTAGAATGTCAATTATCATATATTCTACGTAGATTATTACATGATAAAATATACCAAAAACACATTGAATAGTAATGTTAATCTACATAAAACGATATAGAAACGTATAAGAAACATAAAAATATATTAAATATATAAGAAACATAACATTTTACATAGATTATGTGTGATTTTTACAAGTAGTATTGTATTATATTCTATGTAGATTATGATGTAATCTACGTAGATTGTCATGTAATCAACATAGATTATAATGTAAAGCATCTAATAACTATTACATTCATTATAAAAATAATATCTTACAAATAATTTTTAATTATAAAATATGGAAAATAAATCTGTTCAATGTACGTAAATTGTACATATAATATGTTCGTCGATACCCTACATAGAATGTCACGCAATCTACGTGGAATGGCATTCAATCTACGTAGAATGACATTCAATCTACGTAGAATGACATGCAATCTACGTAAAGTATCGACGAACATATTCTATGTACAATCTACGTAGAATGTCATGCATTCTACGTGGAATGGCATTCAATCTATGTAGAATGACATGCAATCTACATAGAATGACATGCAATCTACATAGAATGACATGCAATCTACGTAGAATGTCATGTAGAATGTCAAGTATCATATATTCTACATAGATTATATGATAAAATATACCAAAAACACATTGAATGTTAATGTACATTTACATAAAAAGATATAAAATGTATAAGAAACAAAAAATATATGAAATATATAATAAACATAACATTCTACATAGATTATGTGTGATTTTTTACAAGTAGTCTTGTATCATATATTCTATGTAGATTATCATGTAATCTATGTAGATTATCATGTAAAACATCTAATAACTATTACATTCATATATATCTAATATTTTACAAATAATATTCATTATAAAACATTGAAAATGAATCTGTCATATTCTATGTAGAGTATCGACGAACATATTTTATGTACAATATACGTAGAATGTCATGCAATTTATGTGTAATGACATGCAATCTACGTAGATAGACATTCAATCTACTAGGGGTGTTCAAAAGAAACCGGAAAACCGAAAAACCGAGTCGGACCGGTCAATCCGAAACCGAAAAAACCGACATATGACGGACCGGTTACGATTTTCATTTTTAATAAACCGAGGGTAACCGAACCGAACCGAACATAAACATATCACAAATATTTAATGTAATTGATATATTTATTACGAATAAACTTAATTTTAAGGAACAATCAAAGTTTAAAAATTTATATTTCTATACTTTTATTATTTATAAATAGATAACAACTATCCGAAACTATCCGCAAACCGAACCGCATATAACCGAAACCGAAACCGAACCGTAAAGCGGATAACCGAAACCGAAAATACGGTTCACACTTTTGCTACTAACCGAACCGAACCGGTCCATGAACAGCCCTACAATCTACGTAGAATGACATTCAATCTACGTAGAATGTCATGCAATCTGCGTAGAATGTCATGCAATCTATGTAGAATGTCGTGTAAAATGTCAAATATCATATATTCTACATAGATTACATGATAATATATATCAAAAACATATTGAAACAAAAAAAAAAAAGATTTCATTTAGACATTTTATCAAACACTTGGTATGCAACTGATATAAAAGATACCAAAAATACATAGAATAAAACTGTTAATCTATGTAGAATAACATGCAATCTACATAGAATGACATGCAATTTACGTAGAGTATCGACGAACATATTCTATGTACAATCTACGTAGAATGTCATGCAATCTACGTAGAATGACATTCAATCTACGTAGAATGACATTCAATCTACGTAGAATGACATATAATCTACGTAGAATGTCATGCAATCTATGTAGAATGTCGTGTAGAATGTCAAGTATCATATATTCTACGTAGATTAAATGATAAAATATACCAAAAACACATTGAAACAAAAAAAATAAGATTTCATTTAGACATTTTATCGAACACTTGGTATGCAACTGATATAAAATATACCAAAAACACAATGAATAGTAATGGTAATCTACAAAAAAAGATATAGATTTGTGTAATAAACATAAAAATATATGAAATATATAAGAAACATAACATTCTACATAGATTATGAATAGTAATGTTAATATACATAAAAAGATATAGAATTATATAACATTTTATATAGACATATAATATTTCTATATAGAGTACATTAATATTTTAGCAATTAAATAATTTTTTATATAGAAAAAAAAATATTTTTTTTATAAAAAATGTTTTTTTAATATTAAAATCAATTCTAATGAAAGAAAGACAAAATGAAAATGAAAAAAAAAAAGTAAGAGAGAGAAAATAAAAAAGAGATGCATATAATAAAAAATGTGAAGAGAGAAAGATAATATTTTTTATTCCAAAAATACCCTTTTGATCCAAGGGCTCTAAAATGTTCCTAAGTTCTCACCATCTTTAAGGTTCTTAAAAGAACCTCTCCCTACACATATATCCTTACAAACTTCCTTATTACATATATATCCTTTTAAACCTTTAAATCTCACATATATATCTAAATGACTATTTAAATTTAATTACATCATTTAAAAAAAATATTAAATATCATTTTTTAAATTAATTTATTATAGGATTAAATTAGAAAATAATATTTCTTTATTTTTCTAATTTATTTTTGTTGGAATTTAAGATGATAGTTTAGGTATTCAAAAAAATTTTAAATGATAAAATACATTTAAAATATTCATTTGGATATATATGCAAGATTTAAAGGTTTAAAAGGATATATATGTAATTAAGAATTTTGCAATGATATATGCGTAATATTGAAAGTTTAGAAGGATATAACATTTTAAAATCCATTTTCTTTATATTAAAAAACACATTACAGACTTATTGGGTTCAGGTTAGTGTGCTATTCTCATGTTGACCTATTTCGTTAAGGATGTTTCACCAACAGAGAAGGGTTCAATGTTGTGGGGCGTGTGTCAAACGATCCCGATAATTTTTTTATTTTACAAGTTATATATTTATTCGAAAATATTTTGACCCCTATAATTTTTGAAGTTCGACCTCGATATCCTTATTAATTTTTATAAATTTTACACTTGGAAAAAAGTTTGTTACGAAAGCTAAGAAAATATACCAAAACCTAATAGGGCGTTTGGTTCGCAGATTTTTTTCTCTGGGATTTGCATTTTGCATCATTTGCATTTGTCAGGATTTTGTTAAAGAATCTATATTATGTTATAGAAAATTTTTGCTAATATGAAGAATGCAGTGTAACTGGAATTTAAAGTCTTAGGAGGGAGACTGGTTTTTTAAATAACAAAAAATGAAGGGGTTTAAGAGATCCTGAGATTTTAATTTCTTACTGAAATCTGCGAACCTAACATTGGATTTGCAATGCAAATCCCAGGAAATCCGCAAACCAAACGCCCCCTAATAGTTTGTTACTTGTGCATTGGGTCTAGGGCTGCAATCGATCTAGTCGAGTCAGGTATCACCAAGCTCGAACTTAAAATCGATAGTAATATTTGAGCTTTAACTTCTCTTGAACTCAATCAAGTCTCATTTTTCAAACTCAAGCTCGACTCGGTTAAGTACCTGACACTATCACGCTCGGCTTGTATCGAGTCAAATATATAATATTTATCATGTTGAAAGATAAAAATTTTATTCTCAGCTTGGCTTGAATATGCTCGACTCGACTCGAATATGTAATATTTTTCAAACTCGAGTTCGACTAAGTTAGATGAATTTAATCTATACGGGAGTGCTAAATATGTAATATTTATTGTCTCGAATGGTAAAAATATAAACCTATAAACTTCGGCTTGAGCTCACGAACCTATCAAGTTAGTTATTATGATACTCAAGCTCGACTCGATAAAAACTTGAGTTATTTACCAAAACATAGTGATTTGAAATCTTATTTCCCAAATGATAGTACTTTAAATTTTAATTACCAAAAGATGGTTGTTTCGGTTTTAATTATTAAAACATGATGTTTTTATCATTTTACTTAACCTTTTAACCCAAAACTTGTCTTTTCTTTTTCTACTTTTGTAAAAAAAAATTAATATTAATCAAATTTCATAAAATGGAACTTATAAATAATCGATTTTATAAAAGGAAACTTTATAAGATACGGCTTTTATAAGCTTTTACGAAACTTTATAACACAACTCATATATTAAATGATAACTTTAAAATAATCAATAATCAATACAATAAGTTCAAAATGTAAAAAGTTACTTTTAAGTTTCCAACATTAGTCATTGGCATTTAAAATGAATAATATCCACATAAGCATTTTAATAAAATCCAATAATTCAAAAGTATTAAAAAAAAAGACTTAAACAAATCATATTTGATCAATCAACGTAAACGAAAAAAATAGAATATTAACTAAATTACACGTATTTGGGATTTGTTGCTCGTTTAATAATTTACATGTTGGACATGTGAATTATTTAGATGTATATACTTATAGTATTTTAATTTCTTTTTTTTAAAGTTGATTGATCGAATATTATTTGTTTAAGTTTTGTATATCTGTGAATTGTTCATTGTTATTTTGTTTAAGACTTGTTAATTTAAATGTACATGACTAATGTTGTAAATTTACAAATGAAGTTTTACGTTCTGAACTTATTGTATTTGTTCATTTATTATCTTTAAAGTTAATGCATAATGTTTGAGTTTGTGTTATAAAGTTTTATAACATTTTATAAAAAATGATATTTTACAAAGTGTCATTTTATAATTTTATAAAATCGGTAATTTGTATAATGCATCATGTATAATGTTTTATAATTTTACAAAGTTTCATTCTAAAGTTAATGCATAATGTTTGAGTTTGTGTTATAAAGTTTTATAACAATTTATAAAAAATGATATTTTACAAAGTTTCATTTTTATAATTTTATATAATCGGTAATTTGTAAAGTTTCATTTATAAATTTGGTACTTTTATAAAATTTGATAAATAATAGTTTTTTTATTAAAAGTTGCCAAAGAAGAAAATAAGAAAATGACAAGTTTTGGATAAAAAATTTAGTTAAAATCAAAACTACTATCTTTTGGCAATTAAATTTGAAGATACTATCATTTGGGAAATAAATTTGATAATCAATATGGTCTAGGAAATAACTCTAAAAACTTACGTATTTCTGTGTAAAAAATAAATTTTATTTAAACATAAAATCTAAAAATAAAAAGTTTTAAAAAAATAAGACACAAAAAATACTATTCATACATATTTAAAAATAGAAAATTTTAGTCATCATTAATATAGATAATACTATTTTTAGAAAAAAAATTAACATTTTTGTATGTAATTGACGTTTTGTGTAAAACTTATAAAATATCCACGTATTAACGTGAGTTAATAACTAGTTTTTTTAAAATAGAAAGATAATGTAACACCCTCAAACTCATCCACAATGCCACATAAATACCACATCAGCAACGATATAATATAATAATCCCTACGCTATTCCCAATACACACATGCGACAACCCGATAATTTTAAAACTTTAATTACATAATTAAGTCACGGAAGTCTCTGATCAAACTACACAATATGCAAATTACACATAAACAATCCCCAAGAATATAATTACCTCTAACACAGGTAACTAACTCCTCGAACGATGTCACAGTAACCCTAATTGGGTACAGCAGGCCTACTAGATCTCTGATCACCTGAGACACACACACAACAACACACACACACAGGGTCAGCTAACGCTGGTGAGAATGCAAGGGTTAAAGTACGATTATAAAGCTCAATAAATAAATAGCTCGATAATAAAACGTTCAACGTTCTCTACTGAACAAGTATATGAGATCCCACAAGGTAGCTCAACTCGCGTGGATAGGCCCACGTACCAAATCCCTAGACCGCACAAAGCAGTCTTCAGGAACTCAAAAGGGAATTGGGAGCGACCCAACCCCTGCCCAGCCGTACGGTTTAGTATCTCAACAGCTCAAGTGTCTCAAATCTCATATATGTAAAACACAGTTCTCAATAAAGCACAGTAATACATGCATGATAATATCTCAATAAAACTCATAAGAAACTCATGATATCTCGTAAAAGCTCAGTAAAAGATCATGCAAGTATTAAATAAACAATCGTACAAGTATCTCAGAAAAACATGCAAACTCACCTGCCCTGAAGTCAAACTACTCAAGTCTCGGTTCCCTGCCCGTCCCCAACCCTATCAACTCGAGACCCTGGAATCACAACACAATGACTCTATATCACAATCATAATCACAACTCAATATCTCAATCACAACCCGACAGCTCTATACACGACTCCCCAATACTCAACATCTACATACACAGTACTCGAATAAACTCGCACAAACCCAGATACTCAACCACCAACCCACACAACCCGAATACTCAAACACAAGATCCCAACTAACTCACACAACTCGAACACTCAAACACGAGATCCCAACCAACTCACACAATCCCAGATACCCAAAAGACGCATTCTCAATATCACAATCTCAACCCAACAGCTTTATACAATTCTCAACAACTCACGAGACCCTAAAGACCCATACACAAGACTCACAGAACTCGAAAACCCGACCTAAACCCCCAGCCGCATCGCGGCCGCACTGACCATCGCGGTCGCGGTCGCGCTGACCATCTCGGTCGCGGCCGCGCTCCAGACAAACCGCCTGCGATCACTTAAGAACATCGCGGCCCGCGATCCCATGATCACGGCCGCGCTCACGGACGAACAGAACCAGAACACTCTGTTTCGCTTAAAACCAGGGGAATCACTCCCCAATCTCGAAACCAACTCGATAAAACTCAATATAACGTCTCGAATTTACTCATAACATACATATAGCTTAATTCACAACCTCAAAACAACTACCAACATAAATTTCCATGAATCTGAGACTAAACTTACCAAAATTTACAAGGAAAGAAGTTGATAACGAATTTGGAGCTTCAATCACCACTTAGAGCCTCAATCTTTGCTTGTTGCAGCCTCTGGAAGCCAACACCCCCACACACACACTCAGTTCTCTGATTTTGAAATAGAGTAAATGGAAGCAAGCAACCATATAGCTCAACATTATATACGTTTTCTCTTTAACTCGGTTCGATACCCAATATCCGAACCCGCTATCCCAAAATACAAACTTCATATCACTTGTTCTCAATTTAATTAATAATTCTTAATATTATAATCTCTTATTAAAATCTTAACTCTGTCGTCCGGTTAGCCCAAAAATCTTATCACGTAATACTTCCACGTATAACTCAATAATTGGCCCAACTCAATTATAATAATATAATCAGCCCAATCACATAATTTCACGTCCCCGTCCCAAAAATGGGATGTTACAGATAATATCTCAAAATAAATAAATAAATAATGGTGACAACCGTACGCATACTCATAAATTATTTGGTCGTCAGAGACACGAGACAATATCTTTAACATGCTGTAAGAATAATAATTTTTTGTTTTTATATAATGACAATGGTAATGAATAAATGAATATAAATATGAATAAATAAGTAATAGTAATAAAGTTTTTGAAAGTGGGAGACACCGAATATACAATAAAATTAAAACTTATAATTTTTTTTGTTAAATAAATGAATTTATATAATGTAATAAATATTTTTTTTATTGAATGTATAGTAATATATTCTATAGTAATATATAAGTTACATCACATGTTTCTTGTCTTGTCTTTAATTATAATTATAGTTATATCAAATGGATGGTTTAGTGGCAAGAAAAGAGACAAAGGGTAATCTCTTTGCTTTTGTTAGCAAATCTTTAACACGTATATATATACGTGTGCCTTTGTAAAACGTAATTAACTAGATAGATTGGGTTCAGACGTTCCTTCAAAACTGAACAAAAAACTCAAAACCGAATAGGTGTTATATATTAGTTTAATTTTTAAAATATTTTTTGTTTTTACTTTTAACTGTTTAGCTTTTTATAAAACTTTTACTTGATTATTTTTTATAATATTATTTAGTATTTATTATTTTATAAAATATGTTTAATAACATTGATATTTTAGGTAGTTGTAGATGAGCCGATATTTTATTTATTACATTTTATAAAATATGTTCAATAATATGGTCAAAAGAAATTAAAGAAAATTTAAAGTGAATACACAACCCAAAAAACCGGTTTTAGAAAAGCTTAACTATTATAAAGTAAAAAAATCAACCATAAGACACAATCAAAAAATGATTTTAAACCAAAAAACCAATTCATACATATTAAAACTGGAAACAAATAATCTATGGGTTCAACCTGAAAGAAACCGAAATCGAACGGTTTCTAAACCCAGAAAAAAACACTTCGGTGTTCAGTTTTAGTTGAAAACTGACCCTGTGACCCAGGCCCGGCCCAAGCCAAGTGCAATATGGGCCTTTGCACAAGGCTTCCATTTTTTAGGACCTCCCAAATATGTGATATATGTGTAATAGGTAGAAGCTCAATTACCCAAATGTGAATTTAGGACCAGCCGGATGGATGCAGGACAGAACCAATGAGGCGCACGACCTTTTGGCGTCTTGGCGATCAGCAAAGCGAAGAGGAAACGGTCTAATCGACGGTTGTTTTTGGGAGAGGAAGTGAACGGTCATCAGCGCCGCTTTGGTATTGACAGCCAACATTGGGCACATCCGCTTTCGAAGCGAACGATGGTTTCATGGGTTTTTCTTAGGAGGCGAACAGTCGCAAGAGCAGGAGGCAGGACGATGGCAACGGTACACCTAGCCTATACCGGTGAATTTTATGTTATAGGCTTCTGAATTCCCTCTCCAATCTCCACTCGAAACGATGAAATCTAAAACTATAGTAGCTTTGGAACATTGGGTGAATATTGTTAAAGATTGCTTTTTGGTGGCATACTTTGGGGGTTCTTATGAGGGGGCACCTGATGTTAAGATTTGGTTACAAATCTTCAATGTAAGACTATTATAATTATTACATTGAGTTGTAGTCACGGTGAAGCCACCACTATCACGTTAAGATATTGGCCATTATCATCTTTAATAATTTCAAAACTCATTTCTGTTTAACGGCCAAGGGGTTCATTTCGGAAGGATGGAAAATTAATATGTGGTTCATCTGTTGAGAGTTGGAATAAATGTTAGTTGTATTTGGCTATATTCTATTTTGCATAAATGTTTTGAATTTTTTGTAATCAAATGCTCTCTTTGTGATTTTTGCACAGGACCCATAAAATTCATGGCACGGCCCTGCTGTGACCCATGCTCACCTTAATATTACAAAGGCTAATGTCAAGAATTAATTATTGCAACTTTGATTAATATTGATTTATGAATGAAATAATACCATTGGGGCCATGCAAGATACCAAAAAATATAGTATAACAACAATAATCTATGAAAGGGATCGATCTATTGTGTGGGCCACTGGGCCAAGCTAATAACAAGGTTCATAATGAATCCAATAACCAAAAACTTTGTGAATTTGGAATCTCATGAATCATTAGTTAGAGGGTCCTTTATTAATTTGATTAAAATATAAAGTCTTTTTCTTTTTTTTTTTTTTGGGTTGGCCAATCTCATGTCAACATCAATGGTGTTCGACATGTATTGCAGAAAATGTGTATTCAATCATAAATATTTACAGATTCGATTTGTTTGTCATGAAGATTTTTCCATTATAATAAATTAATTTGTAGACCATGACTCTTATACCCTTTAAATTATACACAATGAAGCCATAAGTCATGCATCATTATAGGGGGTTAATTGTTAAAAAATGAACTATTAAAATAATATTTTATATGTAATTATGTATCATGTTCAATAAATATCCAATACATGTTAGGTTTTTGCTATTTTGATCGGCAAAGCACTACCTATGGACAATTAGGGTGTCTGTCCTTGAAAAGGACACAATCACCCTTGGGGAAGTTGTTGCTAGACACGTCCAATGCGATGCATCAACCCAACAATAGCTCCCCGATTTTAGCAAGCAGTAAGCTACGATCCTATTCTAAATTAATTTTAGGTGTTGATTGTGAATTACATTCTAATTTTTGATTTTATTGTGAGGGTTACGGTTACACAATACCAACGTAAATTTTCAATTATATCGATATGGTATATAAACTTTTTTTTTTCCTTATTCATATCATCATATGATACATGTACATTAGTTTTTCATCCTCATATGATACATTTTTACTAAACTCTATGTAACGTGTCATATTGGTATAGAAAACTAAAATACATGTACCAAGCATGTAAGAAAAAAAATTCATGTACCATTGTTATGCATTCACAATAATTATATATCTCACTTTCATATATAATTAAATTTTGTTTAAAATCACGCAAATAACCTTTTTCATTACTTTTTTCCAACAATATTGTCATCCACAAATTATAAGTGTGATATAATAATACTAACGTTTGCTGCTTGAACTCCTTTGAAGATCCTTATTGTCTATTGACAACAATATAAAAATAATCATTAATCATTTAGACTCACTGCTTAGACCATGAAATCAACTGATTTACTAAAGTATTACAAGATGTTTAGCTTGTAAATTTTAAATATTACGTATATATTTTTGCAAACTTCCTTATTACATATATATCATTCTAAACATTTAAATCTCACACACACACACACACACACACACACACACACACATATATATATATATATATATATATATATATATATATATATATATATATATATATATATATATATCCAAATGACTATTTTAAATTTAAGTACATCATTTAAAAAAATATAAATTATCATTTCTAGCTTAATTAATTTATTATTGAATTAAATTAGAAAATGATATTTTTTTATTTTTAATTTATTTTTGTTGGGATTTAAGATGGTAGTTTAGGCTTTCAGAAAAAAATTTAAATGATAAAATAAATTTAAAATAGTTATTTGGATATATACGTAAAATTTAAATATTTATAAGGACATACATGTAATAAGGAGTTTTGCAAGGATATATGCGTAATATTTATAGTTTACAAGGATATATATTGAATTCTCATTTTCATTAAAAATCTATTAGAATAACATATAATTTTAAATATAATAAAATGATTATATAATTAATATAAAAATGATATTAAATATGAATTTAAATATGTTACAAACTAATTATAATATATATAATTGCATTTAAATGTGTAAATAGTACTTTCAATATTTATAATATATCAATTATATGATCAATTATTATATATTATATTTTTATAATCAGTATTGTAATGTATTTATAATTTTTAGTAATAAATAGCTTAAATTCATGTACTCATATACAAGAAAAACTGTATTCATTTTTAAAACTGATTATGTTGATAACATACTTTTAAATTAAAATTAAAACTAGTATAAAATTTTAAGATTGAAAATAGATTTTAAAATTTAAAACATTTAATTACATTGACTTTCATTAATAGTGACTAAATTAGATAGTAATAAGTACTAATTTTTAGAATAATTAAAAGAATAATTTGAATGAGTTGTATTAAAAAAATTAGAAGGAAAAATGAAAAATTAATTAGTTGAGGGTTTGGCACGTATGATCACTCAATATTTTATTTTATTAATAATTATAAATATAGATTTATAAAATAGATATAGAAGTGGCACTGATGATTAGTACGTCTAAACAGATGCAATTTAGCCAATAACATCCATTTTCTTCTAGTGTTATAGACAAATTGTAGTCTCATGAACTACTTTTCCTTGTTCTCATCATTTGCTTATCCGAATATGGAATATATGCATCGTATGTAGATGGATGTGAAGAATGTGAAAGATAAGGAAGTTATGACATTCCGTCCTTTTTTATTCGAAGCGGCATGTGAAAATATTACGAGAACACAAAATGTTGCATCACTAAGTACAACTATTCAGTATGAGAACAAGTTTATAAACTTTGGACCACAATTGCAAGTACTATAATTTTAATCCTTGTGTTTATTTAATTTGCTTTCAGTTTCGAATTTCTCCGACGACCTTTCTTTTTTTTGAGCAAGACCATTAATTGTTAGTCATGACTTGTTTTTTCAATAAAAGTACTGCACGCTATTTCGAAAAAGATATATAAAATTATTATGTGAGTTGAATTGAAAAACAAAAAAGAAATTTAAATGAATTATCAATATAAACATGTATAAATTAATCAAGATTATAAACAGTATAAAACCTTCTGAATGAACATTTAAAAAAACTTTTTAAATTATGAATTATCAGTATAAACATATATAAATCAAGGGTAATTGAAGAACCATTTTAAAATTTTATTTTTTCATCAGTTTTTTTTAAATTTTTTAATCAATTAAAATATTAATTGTTAATTGGTAAGGAAATAATTTCTTGTTGATGCATGACATGCAAGATTTTCTTATTGTTATTGTAACGAACATACATATTTATTATGAGACTCATAGATTCCACTTCAATATAAGACTATTGAGTTCAAAACATGCATCCGAAGTTTGCAAGAAAATATTCGAAGTTCACCAAAGTTCGGACCCTAGGTCCAAATTTCAAATTAAAAGACAGTAATACTGGAAAGGTAAATTCACAATATGCAAAATGAGACAGAAGCCAAAATGGCTAACAATGTCCAAAGTTCGCAAGATTCATCCGAAGTTCGAATCCTAAGATCTAAAGCATACATCCGAACTTTGCAAAATCTGTGTGCTTGTGTGTCTATATATATATATATATATATATATATATATATATATATATATATATATATATATATATATATATATATATATATATATATATATAGAGTTGGGATCACATAAGAACTCTTCATTTCCGTGAGAACGTGAGAACCCTTCAAAATGCATAAATTTATACATAAAATGCACAAATTTAAAAATTATAGTTATAACTTAAAACCATTATTGGTTTTCAATATTAATAAATATTTAATCTAACATTAAAATTACCTTTAAAAATTAAATTCATCAAATTTTACACTAAATGCACAAATTTGAACATTAAATGCATAAATATTGTAAAATGAATGAATTCGTATATAAAGTGGACAAATTTATCATGATATGCGTAAATTTTTATATCAAATGCATAATTTATCAAATGTATAAATTTTAACATTAAATGCATGATTTTATACATTAAATGAACAAATTTTAGAGTGGTTCTCACGTTCTCACGGTAACGAATGTTCTTACCGGAACCCAACCCTATATATATATATATATATATATATATATATATATATATATATATATATATATATATATATATATATATATATATATAGAGAGAGAGAGAGAGAGAGAGAGAGAGAGGGAGGTTCCATTGAGAACTTTTGTGCATCGAGGCACAAAAGAACCTCCATTGGCCATTTGATGAAAAGAATGTGTGAGTTAGATCTAATGGCAAAAGGGTAATTAAATAGAAAGTTTTATGCATCAAGTGCACATAATGAAATTCGCGGAGGGGTAAAACAGGAATTATGCAATCATTATTTAATTATTACACTTTCAAAATTAACAAAAATAATACAAATTCAAAATACACCAAAATACATGCATATCGTTCATCTCTTCCAAAAATAAATCATGCATATCGTTCATCTCTTCCAAAATCAAAATACATCATAATACAAACATGAATCGTTCATACAAACATAAATCATGCATATCGTTCATCTCTTCCAAAATCAAGAGGGGGCTATGAGAGAGGAGAGAGAGAGAGAAAGATGGAGTGATTTTAGGAAAGAAGTTAATGGTGATTTTCATACCAAATTTAGCTATTAATTATCTTAAAAACATTTAAATTCAAAAATAAATTTCATACATTTTATATCCCCTAAATGCCCTTTGTGCACCATTGGTAGATAGTTCGATGCACAAAAGTTCTCAATGGTGACTCGATACACAAAAGTTCTCAATCGAACCCATATATATATATATATATATATATATATATATATATATATATATATATATATATATATATATATATATGAAGTTAGGATTCATCATCTGAACTTAAGAAAGTTCCGAGTTTGAATGAAATGCCTATAAATGCAACGTTCTTTAACAACTTATATTGGCGTTATATATGAATAATTTGCAATTTAAAAGCAGAGCTAAAACCTGCGAGTAGCAGCCTAAGCCGCCAGAGTTCAGACATTTGAGCTTGCATCACAACATCTTTGCACAACATCATGAGTATTATCAATAATAATCACTGGGAGTGTTAGATATTATTTTTATTGCATTTTTTATAATTTGAGACTTCATTTACAGCTTACCTTTCATTGATATTCTTTTAAATATAAGCAGCTCAAATAAGTTGCAGAATAAGATTTGCTGATCAACTAAAGCTCAGCATACGATCTTCATTGGCACTCTATTAAATATAAGCAGATTAAATGAGCTGCACGACCTAATTTGTCGATTGGCTAAAGCTCAACATACTATCCTTTCCACTAATTCAACATATTTAGTTTAAGAGTAAATTACAAAAATGGTCCCTGTGGTTTGATCGAAATTATGGATATGGTCCCTGATCTTTAAAAATTACATAAATGGTCCCTTAAAACACTATTTACTTGCAAAAAAGGTCCCTCTTTCTCTTAACTTTTTTAAATGACGGTTTTACCCTTTTATTAATAACAATTTGGTCCCTCAACAATGTCATATATTTTCAATTTTAGTCCCTTTTCTAGAATTTCACCTTTTTTTTTTAAATTTATTGTTATTAATATTATTATTTATACATTTTTATATTTTAAATATATTTATGTTATAAAATATATTGATTTTTTATTTATTTAAAAGTATTACTATTATAATATTTAATTTACGTTTCTTTTATATATTCAATTTAATTATTAAAAATTTATTTATCTTATGTTTCATTTGATAAAAAAATCTATACATTTTTATCTTTTTTATTTTTCTATCTAACTATTTTATTACGTTAATATATTTTGGTTTAACTATACTTTTTAAAAATATATATAAACCAACGATTTAACATTTTGATTTAAATATTTTTATGTTAATATGTTTGAATTCAAATTTAGTATTTTATTTATTATTTTAATATTTTGTAACATCAATGTGTTTCAATTAAAACTTATTATTTTATTCGTTTTGTTGAAATTATTTCGTTACTTACTACATCTCGGTTTAATTGTATTTCTAATAAAAATATGTAGACTTCACATTTTATTCATGTTTATTTAAATATTTTTTACGTTTCTAAGTTTTGACTTAATTTTGAAGAAAAATATATAAACAAAATATTTTATTCATTTTTAACTTAAATATTTGTAACGTTAATACATTTCAAATTAATTATAATTTTGAAGTAAAAAATATATAAACTTAATATAAACATTTATATGTTTTGATTTAACGAAACATATACTTTTTGGATTGTATACTTTGATAGATGCATTTTGGTTTATACTTTGTAATTAAATCGAAACAAATTAATCTAACAAAACAAATAGAATAAAATGAATAAAGTAGTGGTGTAAATTAAAATGTATTATAACAAAAATATTTAAATCAAAATTAATTAAATCCAAGAATAACTAGAAGAAAACAATAGCACGAGTGCCAATATACGTAACAAAATAATTAAATTAAAATGTCCGAATGTTTATATTTTTCTCATAAAAATTATGATTAAATAAAAATATATTAACATAATTAAATATTTATATGGAAATGTATAAAATACAAAAGTGTACAAATATTTTTACAAATAAAACATAAGATCAATAAAATTTTAATAAATAAATCTGAAATATAAAAATACGTAAATTAAATAAATTTAAATATTCATATTAGAATAATTCTAATAATAAAATAAATATATTTTAAGAAAAAATAATAATAATAATTAGTTTTTTAAATTAACATTTTTAATTTAAACATAAAGTAAAAAATTTATGGAAAGGACTAAAGTTGAAATTAAATTTCATAGTTGAGGGACCAAATTGTTATTGACAAAAGGGCAAAACCATCATTTAAAAAAAGTTAAGAGAAAGAGGGACCATTTTTGCAAGTAAATAGTGTTTTGAGGGACCATTTATGTAATTTTTAAAGACCAGAGACTATATCCATAATTTCGACCAAACCACAAGGACCATTTCTGTAATTTACTCTTAGTTTAATTTACCCAATCTATTGCAAATTTAGCACCTACATTATTGTCAGGGCCGTCCCGTGAATTTTGGTGGCCCTGTACGATAATTACATAGTAGGCTCTTAAAATGTGAATTTTTTTTAAATTTATATAAAAATTATTAGTTATTAGTATACTGGCAATTGCTATATACTTAAAAAAACATTTAAAACAATGATATTAAGACATGTTCATATGACTTGAACAAAATAATTAATTTCAAAACTATATTTATCTAAAACGACATTGCAATACACTTATTTTTACTAATCATATATCCTGACACTTACATATTTTTTTTGTTAATGACGTGAGACACAAGAAGCTGCTGTTTGATTGCATAAGAGGTAAATTGTCTGATGTCTGATTGCACTTCTGATTGATGAGAGATGGTCCTGACAAAATACTGAGGTCTGATAAGAGAATGCAATAAGTCTGTTTGTTTATAAATTATCTAATTCTGTTATTTTTATTAATTTTACATATTTATTCTCAGAATCAAACAGATATTATTGATTAAAGTCAAGTATCAAGTAACAATAATATTATTGAATCAAAGTGATTTATGTAAACATTTAAAAACATTCAAATAGCATTAACAAGATTCAAGTAAGAAACCAATTAAAGTTTATAAGTTATAATTAAGTAACATAAATGCATTCAACAAACATATAACCAACATGTTTTCAAGAATCAAATAACAATTTAAGTTTATAAGTTATAATCAAGTTTATAAGGTTACGTTTATTAACTTCCAAATAACTAAAGTTTATAAGTTATATAGATATGTTATTGAATAATAATAATTTTTTTCAAAAATTGTTGGAATATTTCTCGTTATAATAAAAATGGGTAAGGGGTAGGGTAGGGTAGGGGTGGGTAGGTTGAGGGTGGGGTGGGGTAAAATATGGTAGGGTAATGGTGTAATGGTAGGGTATGGTAAGGTGGGTAGGTTGAGGGATAAGATGGGTGGGGGTGGGTAGATTTGAGGGGTAAGGGTAGGGTAGGGGTGAGGTGGGTAGGTTTGAGGGGTAGGGGTAGGGTGGGTAGGTTGGGTGGGATAAGGGTAGGAGTGGGATGGGGTGGGTAGGTTTGATGGATAGGGTAGAGTGGGATATGGTAAGTATGAGAGTGAGGGTGGTAGGGTTGAGGGTGGGGATGGGGATGGGGTGGTATAAGTAAGTTAAGGGTAGTTGGGGTATGGGCGGGGTGAGGTGGTTGAGGGTAGGGTATGTTGAGGGTGAGAATGTGAGATGGGGTAGGGGGTTTAGGGTGGGGTTTAGGGTAGGGGTAGGATAGGTTGTGTGATGTAGGGTATGGGTAAGGGTAGGGTAGGGTGGAGTGGGGGAGAAGAGACGTGTATTTTTTTGGTGTGATAAGTGGTGATAAGAAGCATATCAAAGTCTGATCATGATAAGACATGATAAGAGAATTTTGGCTCTTATGTCTTCTGCATATCAAACGCACTTATCAGTATTTTCCTCTTACCGACTAAGAGGTTACCTCTTATCAGAGCCTGATAAATGCTATCAAACACCCCCTAATTAAACTTAAGCAGACTTTAGTTTTTCACCATTTATTCCGATCACCGATCAATTTTCTAATGAGGCCCTATCAAACTTGGGGCACTGAGCTGTCGCACTTATTGCACACCCTCAGGCCCGGCCTTGATTATTGTATAGTATCGAGTGATAGTCTAAGTTATATAAAATACTCACTTACTTGATGACAGATACCATAGCAGCATAACACTCTGATGACACTCACGTTGTTTACTGGTACCTAGCCAAGTACGTGGCTGATCCCCACAAAATGCTTGTGCATGGTGTTATCATTATCCAAATCTTATTGCTTAATGTTTCAATGGCGACAACAATTTTTACTGTTTGATTAGCAAAGCGTGTGTCTTAGCAGCATATTGACTGATCATTTATATTACATCCGCAAAGCATGGCAAGCAACACACCGTGCACATAAGTGCATGTTAATTGTATTATCTGCTTACTCACTACAAACAGTACGTTCTCATTTATAAATATATCAATGTGTGTCGATCTTTGGATTCTTACGGCAGTGGTACCCATCCATGAGTTGGCATGCAAATATTTCATAGACTGGGAGATATACGAGACTTTGACATGACATTAAACATGTTTTTCTGGCTACATTAATTAACAATGAAATTCATAACTTTGATGCATTAATTACAGTTCCAACTTTCGTGTTGTTCTTTCTTTGTTTTGAGACATCCTTCCAAGACCCTGAATTCTAGTTTCAGGATTGGTAGGGTACGAATTAAAAGTACGTCTTTTTTTATTTATTTATTAATTTTTCATTAAATAAATAAAGAATTTAATTAATTTCAGTCACATATTGAGTTAAGTTTTAATTTGGTGGTTTATTTGTACTATATACGGTTTAACTTGATTTATAACTTGAACTAGCAATAATATTCTTAATAAATTTCACCATTTTACTATATATAGGTGGTAGTCTTGGAAATTTAAACCCTAATGTCGATTTTAATTTTCATTGCTTTGTGTTCCGAGTAGCCCTTATAAATTAACGAATATATAACAGCTAGCTTTAGCAATTAAGTTGTTTCAATATTAACATCATCGATCTAATTTTTTCGCGCTAAAAATATTTTTTACATAATATTAATTAAAAACTGCTGACATATATCATGATTAAGGTAATCAACCAAAAGGTTCAACTCGATCTTCATTTTAACCCATAATTAAGAAAGAATATGTGTACGAGGACGTTATCCAGGGCCGGGCAAAAACTTTAAGATTTGGACGTTATATATATGATAGACAAAGTTTAAGTAAAAATGATAAATTAACAACAAAAGAACTTACAATTATATAATGGTAAAACTAAAAAGCTTTACAAATATAGAAGCTTGTTAAATCATAATAGACCTAAGTATATAACATACTTCTTCGAGAATGAGCCCCTATAATTAATTGACCCTAGACTGTTGCCCGTGTTGACGTTACTGAGGGCCGGCCCTGACTTACTTGATGCACTCTGATTTTAAAAAACCTCCACATTTCTACAATTCCATGTATATAGATCGAGTAGTGATCATATATATATATATATATATATATATAGACACACACACCCCCATGTTACTGTGACAACATTTTACCAACACATATGCAACATATCATTTTTTCAGTATAGTTAGAAATTATGAGACATGAACATATATTGTATTTTAGATGACAAAAAATCAATGGTTGTGATTTGTGAAGCACTACTAGGAAAAGGGCTTTCACCGACGGATTTTCCGACGGCAAATATCCCTCAGAAATTTCCGAGGGAATACCGAGAATTTTCTGATGGAAATTAGTTTCAAAGTTTACCGAGGGATTACCGATGAATAAATTTCTGTCGTAAATCCCTCGGTAATTATCGAGGGATTCCGAGGGATTAGCGAGGGGTATTACTTTTGTCGGTAATCTCTCGGAAAAATGACCGTCGGTAATCCATCGGTAAATAATCTCTCGGTAATCCCTCGGAAAATTGGACGTCAGTAATCCCTCGGTAAATAATATCTCGGTAATCGCTCAGTAAAAATATCTCTCGGTAATCTCTAAGTACTCCCTCATTAATTAATTCTTAGTATGTGTGTATATATATATATATATATATATATATATATATATGTGTGTGTGTGTGTGTGTGTGTGTGTGTGTGTGTGTGGGTTCAATGGAGAACCTCCTTGCATCGAAAAACCTTGAAGAACCTGCATGCACCACCATAAATGCATCACAATTCCCCCGTGATGCATCTTATTTTCATGTGATGCACCAAATTCTCTTGTGATGCATCGATTTCTATGTGATGCATTACGATTTTCTAGCGATGCATTGTGGTTCTCCAAGATTCTTCGATGCATAGAGGTTCTCCATTGAACCCACCCCTGTATATATATATATATATATATATATATATATATATATATATATATATATATATGTGTGTGTGTGTGTGTGTGTGTGTGTGTGTGTGTGTGTGTGTGTGTTGTATGTGCGTGAACAATAAATATTTGTCAAGGTCATTATAACAAGTTTTTATATTATTATTATCATATTAACTATTGTATATTAACAATTAATAATTATTATTACCATATTAAGGCTAATATTACTATTGTATATTAACATCAAATTATTATTATTATTATTATTATTATTATTATTATTATTATTATTATTATTATTATTATTATTATTATTATTATTATCATCATATTAAGACCCATATTGTAATCGTGTATTGACATTAAATACTTATTGAGACCTAATATTACAAGTTAGAACATGTTATTACATTATATGAGGTTAACTAATATGTTTAAGGCTCAGTGTAGTTTGTTATGATTTGAAAACTCATATGGTTAACTATAACATATTATTATAGTATATTACACAATAAATGCTTGTTGATGCTTAATATAGTTCAGTAAAATGTTGAGAGCTAATATGACCTACTATAACATGTTAAGATTCAGTAGAGTCTGTTATAACCTGTTATGATATTAAATAATTAATAAGTATTTCTTTAGTCCTAATTAATATGACATGTTATAACCTAATAGAAATAATTGATATATGTTAAGACTCAACATGACTTAATAACCTGTTATGGTCTTAAATGAACAATGAGTATATGTTAAGACACAACTTGGTCCATCACAACTCGGTAATCCCTCAGTATTAAATCCCTCGGTAGTTTATCCCTCGCCAATCCCTCAGTATTAAGGCTGTCGGTAAATCCCTCGGTAATTACTGCCGTCGGTAATTCCTTCAGAAAAGACATTTAGCGACCATATTATTCATACAAACCAAATCCGTCGGAAAATAGCTTTTCTGAGGGATCACCGAGGGATATTTCCCTCGGTAAAGGTCGATTTTGTTGTAGTGAAGCACTTGTTAATTATTAGTTCGAAAATACCAAATAAATAAATAAAAGCTATATATCATTTTTCTTTGTAGGAGCACATAGTTCCAAATCTTCATATATGCATAACCACCCATTTCTTGTAGTGTTATAGATAAAAATGATCGAGGTATATATCATGATCAATCATTTTTCTTTTTCTTTCCATCATTACATTAATTAAATAACATGCATAATGCATTGTTGTGATAAATGTGAGAATATGCATTGCTATTTAAACCAATAAAGGAATGCATGCATGGTAAAAACATGACCTTAAAGTCATGAAGACCATATGTAAGAAAAAATGTATCCCCCCGGCCCTCGAATATAAATATGAAATAGGTAAATCACATAACCTATAATTAATAGACGAGTGTCAATGTTTGATCATGTTATAGATTGCATGTCGACCGCAAGACTATATATACAACAAAAGTTAGAAGTCTTAATTAATTACTTGATAATCATTAAAGGAATAGTTGAACGATATCAACTACGTACAAGGAGATACAACACTGTATAATGCATTGTACGTATATGGTTTTCGGGAACAAAATCCAAACCATAACTACAAATATATACTCCAAATTAACGTTACTTAAAACATTAGTTTGTAAAATGTGGTTGTGAAAATGCTATTTTTTTTGTAACTGCGTGTGTAATCGGAAAAGTGATTCTCCACTTCTAATTATCGTTTCATGCAAAAGTTTCTATCCGGCCACATCGATCTCTGAAATTATATTAATCTTGTAACGCGTAATTGAGCGTATGTCTTCATCAGAAATTAGAACAGAAAATATGTATGGAAAGAAAGAAAGTAAGTAGTAGTGAAGAGGAAACGTGAATGATTGATGATTTTTGTTGGTACAGAATAAATGGAAAAATGCATGCATCATGCATGCATGGTGATCATGATGTAAGGATGCACATATATGGTACTCTTTTGTCTTAATAATGCAAGATCCAAAATTGTCCATCTTTTTTCAATTTCTTTTGACATACTAACCGTTCATTCTTGTTTGGGTCACTATGTTCGATTTATAAACGTGGATATATCTTTTTACGTGTTTTAATGTACGCGTTGTTCCTTATGCACATGAACATGCATGTGCATAAGATTTTATTTTCTAGTTCCAATCAAACTCATCAATCATTTATATTCGATCATGTTCCTGGAACATGGAATAGTACATTTTATTTATGTAATGAAGACGTTCAGTATCTACTACACTAAAAGGCTTTGCAAAGGATAAAATCAGTTGCAAATATATAATGACCATTTCCCAATGGTTTTACATTGGATTTCTAAACTTCAAAAAGAAATCGCAACAGAAATATATGTTCATATATTTATTTATTTATCTTTATATTTATATTAATTTGTATGTGTGCATGTGTAATGAGAATCATATAAGCTAGGATGAGAAAGAATGGCCGGGATATTTTGTTTGAACATTTGATTCGTGATTAATATGATGCCAAAATAAATATTTATATTAACTATTTAGTTTATCCAAAATAAAATTTTACACTAAATATCCATACTTAGAACCATGTAACTATATCTAACTATTTAATTACGAGGGTATATAAAGTTTAAAATTAAATAGTTAAAATTAGTTATTACGGATAAAACTGTTATTTGAAAGATTAAAAATTATAATTACTTTAAATAGAGTAAATTACAGAAATGGTCCCTGTGGTTTGCTTAAAATTATGAAAATGGTCTCTGGTCTTTAAAAATTACATAAATGGTCCCTCAAAACACCATTCACTTACAGAATTGGTCCCTCCTTCTATTTAATTTTTCTAAATGACGATTTTGCCCTTATTCTCAATTTCAATTTTGGTCCCTATAATATTTAATTAGTTATGGTTTTAATCATTTTCATTATTTTTTGTTCTTGTTTTTTAATTTATAATGTTAACTTAATAAAATATGATTTAATTATTTTATTTAATTAGTTTATTTTAATTCTCTTGTATATATTCAATTTATTTATTTTATATTTCACTTTTTAACATCTTTATACATTTTTATATTTTTATACGTTAGCAACTAACAATTTCATTGTGTTAACATATTTTAATTTAATTATAATTTACCAAACATATAAACCTAGGATTTTATTTGTTTTGATTAAAATATTTTGAAACACTAAAACCTTTCGAATTAAAAATGTGTCTTTTTTCATTTTGATTTACATATTTTGTTACATTAATATGTTTCAATTAAACTTAGTATTTTATTTATTCTATTGTAAATACTTTGTTACATTAATACGTTCCAAGTTAATGTATCTTTTAACAAAACTATGTCAACTTGACATTTGATTCGTTTTGATTTAAATAATTTTTTTATTTCAATACGTTACAATTTAATTAAAATTTTTAAAAAAAATATATAAACATAACATTTTATTTGTTTTTGCGTAAATAGTCACATTATACCTATCGATTTAATTATAATTTTTAACGTTTTGGTTTGTATATTTCTTTCTATAAGTTTTGGTTTATATATTTCATTATATAGATATGAAACGTATGTAATGAAACATATATACGTTTTATTCAAAACATATATACGTATAAATATATGTGCGTTTCAAAACATATAAACAAAATATACAAACCAAAATGCTAAACGTTACAATTAAATCGATAGGTATTAACGTGACAAAATATTTAAGCAAAAAACAAATAAAACGCTAAGTTTTTATATTATTTTTAAAAGTTATAATTAATTGAAATGTATTAACATTAAAGTATATTTAAATCAAAATGAATAAAATATCAAGTCGACATAGTTTTATTAAAAATTATAATTAAATCAAAATGTATTAGTGTAACACCCCAAATAATTAAGATGTAATTATATACCTAATAATGTTGTGTTAATATAATTTTGGGATTATTTATTATTAATTGGAAATAATAGTAAGATTGACTAAAGAGGTAACCAACTTTATAGAACAGTTTTAATTGTGAACCTAAAAGCATTGTTATGAGATAATTGTCGAGTATTATTTCATTATGCTATTTTGAGACTTGAATATTGAAGTTGTTATATTTCTCAAATAATGGAAATTATAGTTGCATTTTTATTAAATGAAAGAATGTAGGTGGGGTGTGATTTGGAAATTTATTGAAAGTAGGAGGGTGGAGTTGGCCAAAGGCCAAAACTCCCCCTTTTTCTCCCCCTTGAGGCCGTCCAACACACACACACACAATGGTGTGTGTGTGTGTGTGTTCTTGTTCTTTTGAGAGAAAGAGAGAAAAGAGAGTAGAGGTGTGGATAGATTTTGAAGATTGAAGTGTTTTGAAGCTAAAATCTTGCTCATTTCGTTGATTATAGAAGGTATAAACACCTCCTTGTTCTTCTTCTTCATTTACTTTCATTTCCTCCATTTTTGGAGATGAAACCCTAAATGGGTTTATGTTGAAATGTTTATTAAAGGCTCCAATCTTTTAGTATGTTGTTATATGATCAAAATGGAGCCATAATATGTAATTACATTGGTAGTTTGAGTTAGTTTTGATTGGAACCCAATCTAGGGCTCAAATGAGCTTTAATGGGTTATGGATTTGAGTTTGATATTTTAGTAGGATAAATATGCTAAAATCTTGATTTGTATATGTTAAATATTAATATGGAATCGAATGGAAGTTAATAGATGCTCATTTGGAGCTTTAAAGTGGTGATTTGGGTTTTAACCCATTTGTGAACTCAAAAGAGTTCATACGAATGAATGAATGGTCTTTCATGATTTAAATGTGTGAGAAGGGTGTAAAATGGTCTAAAGATGTTATATTATTGATTTCAAGTATTGGTTGGGGTTAAAATCGAGCAAAGACTCAAGTTGGTGTTTTAAGTCGAAACCGCACGCCAAGTGTTCGGTGAAATGCCAGAATGAGTCCTTAATCATTGTTGGTTTGGGTTTAATGTTTGAATATATTATGAATGTCTAAACATAGCCTAAAAATGTCAAATATTGCTATGGAATTGATTAGAATTGAATTCAAGCTCAATTGGAGCTTTGTGTTGCCGGTTGGAGTTTTCGGTCATTTTCGGACTCGTTCGGAGTCCGTATGAGCTCCATGGAATCATGGAATGTTATGAAATCATTCTAATATGTTTAGAGGTGCTAAAGTGATCTTAATATACTATAAATATTGTTGGTAAAGTCCCTCCAAAGTTACGAAAACGTCTATGGAAGTTTTGGGGACTTTGGTGTGCATTTATGTCAAAATTGAGCAGGGAGCTGTCCAGTGTAGTGGTAGCGGCGCAACTGAACTTATGGTTGCGCCATGACCATGTTTCTGGCCCAAAAATGGATTTTGCCTGGGTGGGGGTCGATGCTCGTGTGAGGACAGCAACGGGCCGCCTGCGGGCGATGATTATAACACGTTGGGCTGCAAGCATGAGTTATATCCTAGTGGCGGTGTTGACATCATGTGAGGACGGCAACGGGCCGCCTTCGTGGCGATGATTATGACACGTTGGGCCGCAAGCATGTTTGTTCTCACCTTTGAATTGGAGTCAATAGTAGTATGTACTGTGGTAATGTAACGTGCCGATTTGGTAAGGCAGCTTTGTAAAAGCGTTACGACGTGCTACTATGACACGCATTGGAATTCCCACTTGGGCTCGACTATGTCTAGCAGTGTAGTGGATTCCAAGAGTTGAGTTGGTTCCACACCTTGACTCGGCTAGGCCGGGCGGTGACGATGGAACATGTGACATTGATAAATATCGAGAATGTTAATTGTCCTCAGTGAGATGAGGCATCTTGTTGTGAATTCGAATAGGTAAATAATTGATGTGGGACACCGATAGTCCTCAACGAGGATGATGAGATTCCATTCTAACTTGGCATTGGCCATCATTGGCCCCTATATCTTTGGTTGATAGAAATTATGTGTTGGATAGGCATGGTTAGCATGTTAATTGTTATTTATATTAATCTTAGAATTCACTAAACAACTTTTGTTGTTTACCCCTTTAGTTGTTAACATTTTGCAGGTTTGAGCTATCGAGCGGGAAGTTTATATTCTTCCTCATTATTCAGAGTGTAGACTCGAGACTAACGGTATGCCTTGGGTGATTGTGTTGGGTTTGGGTTAGTCGACCTCTTGGCCTTGACTATTCATTTGCAGGATCATGACCTGTAACCTTGTAGATTCAATAATTGTTATTCGGATGCATCACTTATGATGCATTAGTTGTAAAAGTTTTAATTCTACCCTAATTCCGCAAGTACTGATGTATAAATATTGTTGATTACACTGAAATATGTATTATTGTTGTATGAGTGTTTCAATTTGGTATCAGAGGACGTGGTTCATCGACTGAGTATAGTGCACGATACTCACCCTTGAACCCTTGGATGATGCTTACATTGACCCACCTAGGCAAATATTATGACAACAAACATAGGTTTGAACTTTGGCCTAGGATGGGGATACTTTGGGTAGACTTATGCTAATTTTGTGTGATGATATGTACAATTGAAGTATATATATATTATCTATAGTCGACATTGGGTTCGACATTGTCATTTTGAATATGGTAAATGTATGGATGAGATTTGAGAGTAAAATATGAATAAATGTACCCTAGTTGTTGGGTATAAGATAATTCGAAGACGTGTGTACCCACGTCGTGTATTGAACCTTGAATGGATAGGTGTAGCGATCGATTGGGTCGATTGATGATAAGAATCGTGACATGAGAGTCTTGTGTTAGCCACATAGGCTTAATGTCGTATGGGCTATAATAAAACATGTTCATTGTGTGATTTATGACATTAAGGTCATTTCACATTGTTAAAAAAAAAAAAAATTTGATATTCCTTCATTCAGGTGTGTTGTGAAGTGTACTCGACTCCGCGAGTATGATTTGTTTTGTCAGGACCGCGAGGTCCATTTTCCAATGGGATCTATGAATATAGTTTCTAATGAATTAGTCTGACCATCATGTGTGGTTTAACCGAGGGAAGTTGATCCCTATTTGCGTTCTTAGGTCACTCTTCGTTGTGGTGTCTTTTCTGCCCCAATATCCGAGATTTAAATCCCGGCACTGATTTTCGAAGCGTATAAGTTTCTAAAATGTGAGTGTTCAAAGGACGACCTAGTGTGTCATAAATGTGAAGAGTCATGACATATTCGACCTAGATGTCCAATGTGGGGTTAGTTTGTCGAGAACGTGGTTATGTGGGCCACATGATTCGCGATTGCCCTCAATGGAAGGCTTCTTTGACGAGGCTGAAGCTATAGCCGAGTATGAATCCCCGTAGTGGAAGCATCGTCTTCCAATTATGATCTTCGTAATGTTTCCTTGAGACGCTTTTATGTTGTTGTTGCGTCCTAATTGAATCATTTTGACGAATTGTTGTTGATATGGAATGAATGCATGTTTAATAAGGTGGCTTAATTAGGGAACCAATCTCAACCTTATGATAGTAAGACATAAATATGTAATGATAGCCGTGAAGTCTGTTGTTGATAGCACCCTGACTTTATATAAGCAATGGACTTTATTTCTAGTAGGCGATATATAATGTTGATTAAATTGATAATCCAGGTAAATGTGTGGCATTTTGACTACCACCCGGTTGGTAAGCCAAAACCTAAATAAACTTTAAGATGTAAAAGTTTCTTGTAAAATTTTAAGTGCTATGAGTAGCATTAGGTTGTGTCAAATTAGAATGGCAACTCCTTAGAAAATTATCCCCAATGGAATTAATTTTGTATTTGAAAAAGGAAAAGTTTGATGCTTAATGGTAAATTTCCTGAAAAATTTAGGAGTTGCGTTAGCGCAACGGGGGAAGTAGACAATTTGTGCCTCCAAGATTAGTCAAATGACTATAAATGAGGTTAAACCAATAATTATTTTTGAGTTTAGTGGCAATTGTTTTGTCAATGAGTGTGGTTGAATAGATGACACGTGTCATCACATTGAAGTTAATCATGATAATTTGTGTGTACTCCTATATTGTGAAAGGGGAGTATACTTGCTTAAAATGTAAGAACCAACTTGTCCAAAGAAATTGAATATTTGGTAATAAACCCTTAATTTGTGAGTAAGGGTGGATGAGCTCTAAGTTGAAATTGAGCAAACTATTGTGGACTAGCTCTAAGTCTCAATTGAGCACTTAATTGATCGTTGTTTGCTTGATACAACAAAAATTTTGTCTACTTGCATGTTGGTAACATGGTGGATAATTGGTAAATTGAGTTTGATACGTGACTAATAGCCACTAAGAGAATTATGTCACTTAGCACGACTAAATTGTATAGTCGGACTAATACGAGTATGTTGTTTGATGCGCCACGTATTGTGTCGTTACTAAATGTAGTTATAAATTGTTATGAATCAATGTTATTGGTATAGAACAGTCTCTATGTGCCACCTAAACGTGTGTATTGTGAAAAATGACAAATTAGCCTGGCGGTGTAATAAGACATGTGGTCTTTAAAATACCTTGTATTATGTTGAGTCTTAGGATTCCGAGGACGGAATCTTTTAACGGGGGAAAAATTGTAACATCCCAAATAATTAAGATGTAATTATATACCTAATAATGTTGTGTTAATATAATTTTGGGATTATTTATTATTAATTGGAAATAATAGTAAGATTGACTAAAGAGGTAACCAACTTTATGGAACAGTTTTAATTGTGAACCTAAAAGCATTGTTATGAGATAATTGTCGAGTATTATTTCATTATGCTATTTTGAGACTTGAATATTGAAGTTGTTATATTTCTCAAATAATGGAAATTATAGTTGCATTTTTATTAAATGAAAGAATGTAGGTGGGGTGTGATTTGGAAATTTATAGAAAGTAGGAGGGTGGAGTTGGCCAAAGGCCAAAACTCCCCCTTTTTCTCCCCCTTGAGGCCGTCCAACACACACACACAATGGTGTGTGTGTGTTCTTGTTCTTTTGAAAGAAAGAGAGAAAAGAGAGTAGAGGTGTGGATAGATTTTAAAGATTGAAGTGTTTTGAAGCTAAAATCTTGCTCATTTCGTTGATTATAGAAGGTATAAACACCTCCTTTGTTCTTCTTCTTCATTTACTTTCATTTCCTCCATTTTTGGAGATGAAACCCTAAATGGGTTTATGTTGAAATGTTTATTAAAGGCTCCAATCTTTTAGTATGTTGTTATATGATCAAAATGGAGCCATAATATGTAATTACATTGGTAGTTTGAGTTAGTTTTGATTGGAACCCAATCTAGGGCTCAAATGAGCTTTAATGGGTTATGGATTTGAGTTTGATATTTTAGTAGGATAAATATGCTAAAATCTTGATTTGTATATGTTAAATATTAATATGGATACTATAGGGACCAAAATTGAAATTGAGAATAAGGGCAAAATCGTCATTAGAAAAAGTCAAGAGATGGAGGGACCATTTCTGCAAGTAAATAGTTTACTGAGGGACCATTTATGCAATTTTTAAAGATCAGGGACCATTTCCATAATTTTAAGCAAACCACAGGGACCATTTCTGTAATTTACTCTTTTAAATATTTAGAACTATATGCTTTTATTCAACGGACATTTCTTTTAGTTCGGATGCATGGAGTTTATATTTGTATCATTATTTGATTATATTCAATGAGGAAAATAATAATAAAAAGATAAATGAGGTGATTAATTAATATTATGAATCCGAAGTTATGATCGACTATTCATTTGCTATTTAACTTTTGTTTAATTAATAATTTGGATACATGTCAATAATGTTAATTAAAAGGGTGTTTGGATTTGCGTTTGAAAAAAGTGTTCTAGTGTTTTGGAAACTAATAATCAGATAATAGTTGTAACCAAAAGTACTGCCGGAAATGTAGTGTTTGGTTTTGCTTCTATTGTTTGCTATCATAATTATCAAATAATCAGTTTTTAAAGTGTTTGGATTTGCGTTTTAACTTGTAAAATGACCAAATAATCACTTATTAAGCAAATAAGCTACATTTTTTAACTTATGAAAAAATGTGATAGAACTAACGCTAAACACAAATAATCACTTATTAACGTATACAATCCAAACACTTTAAATCAATTATTTGCGTTATTATAACGTAATAACATAATAATTCCATTTGTAACATACACTACAAGAAAAACCTTCAATAGCGGCGACAGACATTAGTGGCGACACAAGCTTTAGCAGCGACACAAAAAACGCGGATAGGTGCTGCCGCTATTGGCTTTAGCAGCGACACCATGTCGCCGCTAATACCAAAAAAAAAAAAGGCGCCCAACCTGCCGCCCCTTTTCACCCATTTTTACCTTTAACTTTTTCATCTTCTTTCCTCCTCTCCTCCTACGATTTTGCTCTCCTCACCGTCGGCGGCCGGTTGCTGTTTTGTAAGGTAAGGATTGCATTTTGTTTATTTTTTTAGGTAAATATATGTAATGTGTGTGTATTGGTGTGTATTAGGTCGTTGCTCTCGTCTCTCGTCTCTTAGATCTGCCGTCTCTCGTCTCTCTGTCTCTCTCTACTGTGGTCTCTCTCTCCCCGTGGTTTCTCTCTACTGGTATGTATTTTAAATGTATATAGTGTTAGTGTGTGTGTATTTGTATGTATTTTGAGTTAGTGTGTGTATTTTAAATGTATTTAGTGTTAGTGTGTGTATTTATAAATTATTTATAAAATTAAAAAAAAATTAGGCTTTAGTGGCGACATTATTAGCGGTGACAAAGGGCTTTAGTGGCGACAGGTATTAGCAGCAACTCTTATAGCGGCAACAGTTGGGTTTTAGTGTTATAGCTTTAGCGGCAACATTTTAGCGGCTACAAGTCACCACTAAAGCCTTTAGCGGCGACATTTTGGGGTATTAGCGGCGACATTTGTCGCCACTAAAGCCCTCTTTTTTTGTAGTGATATACAATCCAAACACTTTAAATCAAAATCGCTTGTTTGATCAACAAATTAATTATGATTCAATGTATGCTAAATGTCAATATATACATATTATTATATATAGTAAAGATCAAATTAATTAAACGAGAACCACATTTATATGATCAAATTTAATTAGTCGTTGCCAAGTAAGAGGGAAGGTATGGAATGGCCTACTTAAAGATTTTTCTTATTAATATATTCTTTACTATTCTATTAGTCATGTAATCATGTATTACATATGTTATAATTACTTCTTTTAGATTAATAATAAATATAATATATATTTAAAGTATTAAAATTTATAATAATAACAACAACAATAATAATAATTATTCAAAATTTAAATTCAAAATTTCAAACATTTAACATTTAATATTAATTTTGAGTTTAGAATTTTAAAAAGGGTTTATTATGAAAAAACCAACATGTTTTCACGGTTTTTGCGTTTTCGTCCTTTAATGATTTTTTTCCAGAAAAATCTTTAAGTTAATTTTTTTAAGTTTTGTAAAATTTGACTATTAGAGTCCGGTTGTAATAGTAAACCGGGTTTTTAGAAAATCAAAAACCGGATTCTAATGTCCAAATTTCACTAAACCAAAAATAAAAAATTAACTTGAAAATTTTAATTAAAAAAAATAATATGAAAAGATAATAAAAACATGAAAACATGTTGGTTTTTACCGTAATAAACCCTTTTAAAAAATTGAATTTTAAAAGTTGTTATAAATTGGATAATTACAATTGATAAATGTCACTAGAGATGCCAAACAACATTTCTTAGCTAGGAAATTACAAGTGGCAAGTTTATTGACTTATTTATTAATAATATTTATAGATTTACTGATTATATTTGTACAATTTTCTAATACGTCTTCTAAAATTTGTTAGCATATCAAATATACATAGCATTTCAGTTTGTCATAGAATAACACATAGCACATCATATAGAGTTTAAATGGTATACAATAAATGCATATGTTGCAAAGACCACAAAACACAATGGAAGGAACTTGACTGTCAGATTGATGCTTTAATTAGTTTTTTTTAAGGTAATTGCCTCCCGCTTCTCTCAATCCACTTGAGAAACTCAAGAGAGATTCTATCAAGTATCCCCTCAAAGTCAGGTGGAGCGCTTTCCGCATCTGACCTAGTTGAAGAGGTACTTGACAGAGAAAGACTATCCGATAGCATAAAAGACATATCACTGGACGTTGGATGTCCATAGAGAATAAAAGATTGTTCATTCATGATGACTGTCATTTATGTAACCGTGCTCTGCGCCCCCCAAAAAAATAGAGACTTGTTCTTGCTCTTCCAATTCAGGAAGACTGATTTCGCCGGTTGGTCCGGAAAGAAATGGGATTTTTAGGCGTCAAATTCTTCTTCTTCTCATTCTTACGATATTTATAGTTACCTTTCAAACATCCAATTGATAGAGGCATACTTTTTTATGTTATCCCATAAGACTTTTTTAAGTTTCTTTTATTTGCATTTTACCGTTTAGGATATTCTTCGTTTCAAGTAAAGTTCGGTTGATTTTTTTTATTCAGAACTCTTAGTCGAGCTGAAGGTAAGATACCAATGTGATTTATTTTCATGTGCATATTTTATTCAAGTCTTCCCTTCTTCTGGTTTATCACAAATGACTATGACTGATATCTCGTTATTGAATTTCTCTACTGTATCATCTATGACATTTATCAAGACGTACACACTGTTAAATTGCAGATAAATTGTTGTGTAGTTGATTTGTGATCATTCATATCTCCATCCACGTATGATACACTTAAAACTACCAAAAAAGCCACAAGCTGCACAAGATAGAAATTTCCATCTACCATTTGCACCTAAAAAATTAAAAAAAAAACAACAAAAAGGTTGTTCTTTTAGGACAAAAAGGTTGATATCGTCATTCTCAACCGGACTCACGTACATGAAAGTTGTCCCCAAGGAGGTCGATCAACCAATATAAGTAGACATTTTTTTGGCTCACTCAACGGTTGTGGCTATTAGTGGCTGATGCTAAGGATCGAACCCTTGAGTTTTCTTTTGGTACTTTAGTTCATGACTTTGCTATTAACTTATTAATCACTATTGTTTTAACCACATTCCATCTTTGATGTCATCCTTAATATATAAACATCTTCATATATTCTTTCCTTATACATTTGGTACAATTCCACCATATATCAATATTATTCAAGAGATTTATAGCAACAAAACACTGAACCAAAGTGTAGTACATCAATCGTCCCGATTCATCGCATGCAAAACACCAAAGTGAGTGCAAAATTACACCTCTTGCATCCAGATAATCGATCTCTAGTAGGCAACCGACGAATTTTCCAAGCACGGCTAGAGACAATTAAGGTTGATATATCTGTGGGGAACAAGAGAATTCCAACAAGTGTGATTTCCCAATCTGCTCAGGATATTTTTCATCAATAACTTTTTGAATAGATACAACCAAAAACTGTGTCCAAAAGCATAAAGATCAAATTAACACACAAATCAGAAATTTCATTCAAGAAAAGCCCTATATATAGTCCTATACGATAAATCGAGTTCCTTGATTTCCCTTTCACTTATTGTCTTCTTGATGATGAGGAATCCGTTTGAGAACCCATATATGTATTTTCTGAAAAGGAAGAAGATGTAGATTATTTTGTAAAGTTACTTATACGTACGAAGCTATACATCATTTCGAGAGATTCCTAAGTGAACAGAAATTTAACACTAGATATCAGCTGATTTATATTGTTAATTTGGAAGAAACACTTTACATAAATTATGAATTAGTTCTATGCATGATCCTTCATTTGGAAATTTAGGAATGTCTTGGTGTTCTCTGCAAAAATGCCTATAAAATTAGATCGACCCCTTCTATTCGATAATGTGAAGGCCTCATATATATTCATGTACGTACGTTGTTCTCTAATAGGAGTAGTAAACTTAAAGTAGATTAGTTTAGTTGGGTATGAATCCATTTAGTGCTTGTACTTCGGTAATAGTTAATAAAAGAAGTTTTGTTGATAGCCTAGTCTTGAGTACTTGTTCGCTAACAAAATTCAGTAGTTTTTAGCTTATTTTTCCTAGGGGATCAGAAGAGTTAAGTTGGGTAGTGATTCCTGTAAGTTACATGTGTATTTAAGGACAAAATCACTAAAGATACAAACTCTAGCCAACACGATAGGCGTTTGCTTAACCGGTGAGATTTGATCCATTTTTGCAATGAAAAATAAAGTTGATCCATTGTTAAAAACCAATTTAAAAAAGAGACCCATTTTCATCAACAAAACTCATTTAAAAGATGTCTTGAATTAACTTGCAGACTTTAACTATATCATGCTCCTTGAGAAAGTACTCTGTCTTCCAAAAAAATACATATAATACAAACTCTTAGCTGAATTTGATGTGTATGATCTGTTTGACATCATAGCACAAATAAGATGTGACAATGTTGATCCAATGGGTCAAATTGGTCGGACAGTCAAAATGACTCGATCATAGTAAAAAAAAAACTTAGATAAAACATTTTTTTTCAATCTTTTTTTTTTTTTAAAATAATGTATTAAACAAATTGTTTTTGAAAAATATTTCAATCCAACGTGTATTTGAATCTGGTTTTTTTATCCACCCGCAATTTATATGTATGACCCATATGTTTGAATGAGTCGGAATTGTCACCTCTACAATACACACTACACAACACATTTGAATCTGGTTTTTTTATTGTGAAATAAAATGCTTCACACACATTAATTCGATTACAAAATCTAACTAGACATACACCGGTAACCTCTTGACTTCAATTCATACCTCTGAATGCCACTTTTTCATTCAATGTAATTAGAATAATTTCTGAACACACATTATTTCATTCCAAATTCTTCAATACCATTTCTTGCAAATTTAAAAACTCTTTGACATGAAATACTCAGGAAAACATCTCAGAACAGTACTTTTGAAACAGAATACTTGTATCAAAATATTATTACTGTGTTTTTTTAGTACTATTAGCTTGTAATACTTGAATCCTAAAAGAGAGTTTTCTCTTGATTTCAAGTTAATAGAGGCTACGAAGAAGAATGCCCTCGAATGTGATCCCGGGGCCAAATGCCAAAGCAAGCCCCCATTCTTCTCCTTTCTCTTTGTTCATCAACTCCTCTCTCATATACTCCATCACATAAATTATAGTGTTACTACTCACATTCCCGAAATCCATCAACGCCCTCCTACTGCAATCCAATTTCTCGCCTCTTAATTTCAATGTGGTCTCCATACGGTTCAGTATTGCCGGACCACCAGGGTGTACTGCCCAAAACAAGTCGTTAAAGTCCTCCAGATTACCAGCTTTCTCCATCAACTTCTTGCAGAACGCTTCAATGTTGTCATCGATCTTTTGAGGCAGGTCTCGTCCAAGTTTGAAGTTTATACCTTCCTCTGAAAGCCGTCCGTCAATCACATTATGTGTCCCTGGGAGGAACTGCTGGACCGCATAGCTCAATTCCATGAAAGGGGACTCAACTTTGGGTATTGGATCGGCTCCAATGATCACGGCTGCAGCTCCATCTCCAAAAAGTGCAGCTCCAACTAAGTCATACGGACGCGACTTGTTTGGTGGCCTAAACCCTAAAATTGTTGTCTCTGAAGTGGTTAAAAGTACTCGGCTTCCGGGATTGTTTTCTGCGATATCTTTAGCGATTCGAAGGCCTGTAACACCTCCATAGCATCCCAAGAAGTATAGCATTACACGATTAACATCGTTTCTTAGTCCAAGCTCACTAGCAAGGTAAAGATCACCTCCTGGAAGCCGAATTTCACTTGAAGAAACATAAACGACATGAGTGATGTCTTCAGCAGGGCGTCCCCATTGTTTGAAGCATACCAAACTTGCTTCTTTTGCCATCTCGGTTACAGCTTGGTTGGCTATGCTGAGTCTTTGAGTAATAGTTGCTGAGCCTTCCGTTGCAAGTTCGGGATATTTGTCTAGGATTTCCTTTGACATAACTGTGTATCTCGTTTTCACGGTAGTTGTTTTACCTAGCATTGCAAAAAGTTATAACAAAAAAAGGATGAATATTTCGATCGATAAAATCAAACAAAAATTCAGAATCACATATCTTTTCTGATAATTAAACAGAAAATCAAAGAAGACATGAAGTTAATGAATGAAATTAAACAGTATATAAATGATTTTTATATATAAGCCAAAGTAGAAAAAACTAAACAAAGGAAAAATATGCATGCATGCATTCAACATACAATTCAAAAAAACAATAAGAACATTAGCTGTCATGTTTTCAAGAAAACTAAAAATTAGCACAAGTAGATGATTAATTTACTGTGATGTAAATTCAAACTTTGAATTTGTATCATCTAACATATTGCTAGCTATTTATAAAACTTCAGCCGTTTAATTAAAAAAAAGTTAAAAACATGTAAACATGCTTACACAAGCGTTCCAACTTCTGTTTCATCGCAGAATCGACACAGTTAGTGTCACGGAAATAGCCTTCAACCAAACAATCCTGTGGAATGAGTTGACTCGGGAAGGCTTTGCCGATTGCCAGCACAGTGGCTTTTCCTGGGGTAGGAACACGCCTTGTTGCCCATGAGTCACGGTGTTCAGATACACCGTTTCCATTGCTATTTGACATGATTTTTTGAGTAGGAATTACACCAACTACTTCACCTTGAGAAGTTGAAAGTTTGGCGTAGAGAAGTTGATGGAGATGAATGTATATATATAAGGAATGAAATTAGCTTAAGCTATTTCTTGGAGAAAGTTTGGTGTGGAGAAGAAACAGCATGAAAAAGTTTAAAAATCACTTGATATATAGATAGATAGATAGTTCTTGGGTTTCTTTAGGGTTCTATCATGTGTTGAAAGTGTGATATGGCAAAGTTAAATCAAGAATCAATTTTTTACATTAAATCAGATATGTATCCTCTTTTAGTGGGAGACCAGATTTAAACTTACCAATTCTCTCAACATTAATAGATTGGAAAGATCAAGTATATGATGATTGTGTACATAAGGCTTTTGAAATGGGAAGGTAAGAGCTAGCTCATACTTACATATGCAAATGTGTATATATATTGTGTTTCGAAGATGGTTATTTAGCAGTGTTTAATTTACAGATTATTATATCAACTTTAAAATTTAAGATTAATTTGTTAATGATGCAATTTGATTTTGATATTCATTTAAAAATATAATCTACAATTAGTTATAAAAATAATTACAAACGTTTAATATATCATATCCAACCGGTTTATCTTGAAATTTTATTCACATAAATTGCACACTTAAAATAAAAAATTTAAATTTTAAAAAAACAAATAAATACGGATTAAATCACAACAGAGAAAAGTCAACGTTTCTATATAATCCATCTTTAGAAAATATAGTTAGTAAATCGTTTTTTAATTAAATTCTAATTTACTATTTTCCTTTAAGCATTTTTACTTTTTTTTTAACACCGTTATTTGTGATCTATTCAATGTTTTATTAATTTTTATGTTATATTTCAAATTAAGACCAAATTGTTATCGATCTAATTACACACATTTGTTAGAAATTGTACTCGTACGATTATCAGTTAATTAGTAGTAAATATATTACATTTATATTAAAGTTCTCATAATATATATATGTAGTAAAGATATCTATTAAAGATGATATTTATGAATATGAATGGCTATGATTAATACATAAGAGTTTAATGATAAATATTAGATAATTACTTAACTAAATTTGACTTTTAGTATTAGAGTATAATTAAAATATAAATGATAAAAACTATTTAAAAAGATTATTGACTGTAATTTATGATATATTTAATTGGAAATATCAGAATCAATGGTAAATCATATTTAGGTGAGGTACGTATTTAAAAAACTATGTTTAAATATGCATAATTTGCATATAAATTGTGAAATACATTTGTTCATGTGCCTATGATAAATATGTAAATACACATACATATAATTATTGACGAAACTTCATTGGTTCAAAAAGTTGGATTTTTTTTCTTATAAATTTATATTGAAATATAATTATATATATATTGCCGACGGAGCAGAGAGATACATGCTCACGTGACGCAATATTAGTGGTTAAATGTAACATCTGACATTTTAGGTACCCTTTTATATTATTTAAAATTTCCTATTAATTTTTTTTAATAAATAGTATCTTACGAAGTGAATATCTCCTAGGACTATGAAACAACTAAATAAATAATAGTCGTGCATTAGAGAGTTGTACATTATGGATCGATAGTAAAGAAGAATATGAGCATGCTAGTAAATAAATTGATGAGGATATGGTAATGAAAATGTATTAATTTTGTGGCTAAATTATATTAAAAATGAAATTTTAGTGGCTCAAATAATAGGGTGCAAGAGTTTAGGGGCTAAATTGCAATTTTTAGAAATTAAAATCAGATTTTTTTTTTGGAAAATTCTTGATTGGCCTAGAGATTTCATCACACCTCTATATATGCTTCTTCCTCCTCTTCACCCACGTTTCTTGGAGACTAAGAAGAAGCTCAACAAAAATCTGAAATCTTAGAGAAGGAAAAGAGTCTTAGGGGTAAGTGTTTCAACTCTAACATTCTCCTTCTTGATGTATCATCTTCTTCATTATGATTTGCATTCATCAATGGAAGAACTAGGTTTTTGACCAACCAATGAAAGGAGTAAAACTTGATCATTGAATACGAATCAATCAAGCTTGTGAGTGTTATTTACAACTTTTGTATGTGTATTGAAGGATTCCATTGCAAGAATTATAAGAAACTTGAATAACTCAAGTGGGTTAATGGTGATTTCAACCTAGGCTTGTAGAAATCAAATGATAGTTAAATGATGCTAAAATGTTGTTATAATAACTCCTTGTATCTTAAAAATTCAATATTTATCGTTATTTATTGAGCTTGGATCATCAAACATGGTAGAATATGAAATTTGGGGAGTTGGGGAAATTTGATGCTGAAAAAGGAGGAAACCAGGCTCTGTCTGAGAGCGACTCGCCGAGTCGATTAGGCGACTCGCCGAGTCAAATAGTTCTGTCCAAAAAATTCATATTTTGATTCAAGGGCTCTTGCTTTGGTTTTAGGCCACCAAAACTCTTCTAAATTAAGGGTTTAAAGTATTATAAATTCAAATTGGGATTAGGAATCTTGTAAGGCTTCAAAATGATGTATGAGCTTTCTTGAAGGAACCGAAATGGAGTATATTTGCTACTCGAGTGTGGAGACGTGTTGCTAAGGCCTAAAATCATCAAACACTAACTAAATCATGATAGATGATTATTTTAACCTATAGACCAAGTTGAGATGGATTCTAATTCATATCAAGGGACTTAGGTGCTTACTTAGAAGTCCATAAAAAGTATGTAAAAGTTAGTTTAGGAGGATGTTCTTACATTTACTCATCATCAACATGCTTGGTGATCATATGTATGTTTAGGTATCATATAGCTAACTTCGGCGATCTTGGAGCTTGTTGCGAGGCTTACACTAACTCTATGACCATATATTGTGTTGGCTTGTTATTGACGGGATCTTTTATCCATTGATTGTGAGTACTAGTATTAATTTTGTACCTCATACATGATGATAATTGCTTATCTCCCTTAATTATGTCACTTGTTTCATGTTCATGCTTCATGTTATTTAAACTATGATCATCATGCTTATTCATTTACCTTGATTGATTCATATGGTATTTACTAACATGTACACGTGCTTATAAATGATTATGATATAGTACATTACTGTGCGTGATGTACATTATAGCCATACTACCGATGATCTCAGAGTATGATGCCGTACTTCATTGTTGGCGGGAGTACGATGCCGGGTACTGCGGGCCCCGATGATTTTTGGTGCTACACAATCCCTGGAAGTACACATAGTGTGTAGTGTTGTCGTGACACTATCAAGAGTCTCCCTCTTGATATGTCTCATCTCCTTTGATATCTCTTATATAATATGTTTTATGGTGATGATTCTTGCATTGTAAGTATATTAATTCGGTTAGCTATTGTATGTGGTACATTATTGATCTAGTCACTCACTAAACATTATTGCTTAACCATTTCGTTGATTAACACTTTTCAGGAGTAGAAGGAAAAGGGAAAGAAAAGGTAGAATCGAGCAAAGTTTGAAGTAGGAGGCAGTGATCAAGATAGTCTCTTTTGGTACATTTAATTATGCCTTATTTTGGGGAGGGAGTAGATCACCCTTGTGTTATATTTCATCATGACTTTATTTATTTAAGCTTGATGAAGGTTGATGTGCTCAATCCCATTATTTTCAATGTACTTAGGTCATCAAAGTCTGATATGGTGACGTTAGAACTTGTGTATTCTGGGCGATGGTCTCATTTACATACTGTTAGTTAGATCCATGGGCGTATAAGCGCATAAAACTCTGATTTGTTTTGGGAAAATTGTATTTTGGAATTTGATGAATTGGAAATGTATTTTGTAGTTATTTTTGAATCCGGAAATACAGGTTGGAATTATTGATATTACGAATAGGTCATGCCAAATTTTCGTTAGAAATATTGATTATTAATACTGTTATTTTTAATTAGAGTTTGGTGTTACAAGTTTGGTATCAGAGCCCATGGTTTAAGTGAGTTGAGTATCTTTGAGGTACTTAGCCTTAAACTAGGTAATGATATTGACCTAAACGCCTAAGCTATGATCAATAGTAATAAGTAAGGAATGATCTTGCCTAGGATGGGTAGAAGTAGGAAATTTCTAAACTCCTAACCCATTTCTATTAATATCTATTTTGCTAGATGGAGAACTAACCAAATTGGGAAAACGACCAAGACATTGGTCGGGGACCAGAAAATGATGATCATGAAGAATCCTCTGACCATGAAGAGTTTAATGCTAGAGAATTACGTTTACTGGGTAGAATGACAGAGATGTTAGAGGAGCATACTCGTCGTCAAGAAGCGATGCTGGCTAGTCACGTGGAGATCATTCAAGCCACACTTAGTAATAATATGGAAAAAGAAGGAGGTAACGATCAAGAGAAAGGCAAGAAAAGGTCTAAACATGACTCCTCCTCCAAGTCAAGTAAGAAGGGTTGTTCATATAAGGATTTCATGGGATGCAGACCACCTGAATTTCATGGAAGCATTGACCCGGAGAAAGCTCATGATTGGGTTAAGGATGTTGAAAGATTGTTTTGGGTGACAAAGGTTAATGATGAAAATAAAGTTAAGTATGGGTCTAGCTTATTGAAGGGTGCAACATTAGTATGGTGGGATGACATTACTGACACCGTTGGAGCTGATCTTATTGAGACCATGACTTGGGAACAATTTAAAACCCGCTTCAATAAGCGGTTCTGCCCCGAAGTATCTGTTCAGAAGCTGAAGAGGGAATTTCTCAACCTACATCAAGGGACTCGAAGTGTGGATGAGTATGTTAGGGAGTATAATGCCAAATCCCAGTTTGCAAGGGAGTTAATTTCTGATGATAAAGAGAAGGCTTATTACTTTGTCGAGGGACTTCGAAAGGACATCCGCGAATTTGTAAAGAATAGAGATGTACCTTCATTTGATAAGGCGGTAGAATTTGCATTGCTTAGGGAGTATGAAGTATCTCGCGTTGATCCTGATCTGCCACCCCCTAAGAAAGCAAAGAATGAAACTTCTCAGAATGTTAATCATTCATCTCAGAATTCCTTTAAGTTTCGTATTCCTGCTCAATCTCAATCCATGCCACAAAACCAGTCACAATCAAGATCTAAAGCCAGATCTTCATCATCTGAATCGCGAAAGCCATGTTCCACTTGTGGCAAGATGCATTCTGGACCTTGTAATCTAGCGGGTCCTACCTGTCACTGCTGTGGGGAAGTTGGACACCTTCGTCCAAACTGTCCGAAGAGGAATGATCCATGTTTCCGATGTGGTCTTACGGGTCACTTATCAAAGCTCTGTAGGAATCCAAAACCCGGTGAGAGCAAAGGGTCAGTCTCGAAGCCCAATGTCGGGGGTGTCTCATCCCAATCAAAGAGAGATGACCCACCGCGAGCAAAGGCTCGAGCTTTCCAATTGACTGCCGATGAAGCTAAGGACGTGCCAGATGTCGTCATGGGTACTTTCTTACTCAATTCTTTTCCTGCTAAAGTACTTTTTGATTCTGGTGCTAGTTTATCATTTGTATCTGAGTCGTTTTCTAGCAAGCTTACTACCATGCCTTCTATGCTATCTGTTCCTTTTGATGTTGAAATAGCCGACGGGAAATCCATTAATGTTACTACTGTATATCGAAATTGCTTGCTTAAATTGAATCATCATGAGTTTTCTGTTGATTTACTTCCCATGGAAATGAGAGAGTTCGATGTGACTCTCGGGATGGATTGGTTAGCTTCTCATGGAGCAACTATTCTGTGTAATAAACGAATAGTTCAATTGATGACTCCTGAAGGTGAAAAAGTGTTTGTATACGGTGAAAGACGCCATGGAGGTGTGAATGTCATATCAGTTGCTAAGGCCCGGCGCTGCCTTAGCAAGGGATGCCCTGGTTATCTAATGGTCGTGGTGGACACAAAGAACGAGCAGTCCCAGGTATCTGAAGTGCCAGTAGTCCGGGAGTACCCCGATGTATTTCCAGACGAATTTCCAGGTCTTCCCCCAGATCGGCAAGTTGAATTTGGAATTGATTTAGTTCCTGGAGCGGCTCCCATAGCCCGTGCTCCCTATCGACTAGCTCCATCAGAGATGAAGGAGATGTTGACTCAACTGCAAGAATTACTGGACAAAGGTTTTATTAGGCCGAGCTCTTCACCGTGGGGAGCGCCAGTTTTGTTTGTCAAGAATAAAGACGGTTCTCTACGAATGTGTATTGATTACCGGGAGCTTAACAAGGTGACTATTCGTAACAAGTATCCTCTGCCGCGCATAGATGATCTTTTTGATCAACTGCAAGGCGCTTCCTACTTTTCCAAGATTGATCTTAGATCGGGTTACCATCAATTGAAAGTAAGAGAAGAAGATGTGCCGAAGACAGCATTTCAGACCCGGTACGAACATTACGAATTTCTTGTAATGCCGTTCGGACTCACTAATGCACCGGCAGCATTTATGGATCTGATGAATCGAGTGTGCCGGCCCATGTTAGACAAGTCGGTCATCGTGTTTATAGATGATATTTTGATCTATTCAAAGTCAGAATCCGAGCATGCTACGCATTTACGCGAAATGTTGGAGACTCTTCGACGAGAGCGGCTGTATGCCAAGTTCTCCAAATGTGACTTTTGGTTGAGAAAAGTACAGTTTCTGGGGCATGTCATTTCTGAAAATGGAGTATCTGTTGATCCGGCCAAGGTTGAGGCAATCCGAAATTGGGAGCAACCAAAGAATGCATCTGAAGTAAGGAGTTTTCTTGGATTGGCCGGGTATTATCGGCGTTTCATTCGCGACTTCTCTAAAATAGCGGTGCCTCTGACCTCCCTCACTAAAAAGAAATCTGCTTTCGTATGGACCGATGAGCAAGAGAAAGCCTTTCAAACTTTAAAGACTTGTTTGGTGAATGCCCCGATCCTTGCTTTGCCCGAAGGCAACGAGGACTTGGTGGTTTATAGTGATGCTTCAGGTTCGGGCCTTGGTTGTGTGCTTATGCAACGGGGAAAAGTTATCGCGTATGCCTCGCGACAGCTAAAAGATTATGAGAAGAAGTATCCGGTTCATGACCTGGAGTTGGCTGCGGTAGTTTTTGCTTTAAAGTTGTGGCGGCATTATTTGTATGGCACTCGTTGTCAAATCTATACCGACCACAAAAGTTTAAAGTATATCTTTGACCAACCAAATCTTAACATGAGACAGCAGCGAGCAATGGAGTTGATTAAGGATTTTGACTGTGAAATCCTTTACCACCCCGGTAAAGCCAATGTGGTGGCCGATGCCCTTAGTAGAAAGATGTACAGAGATCGAAAAGAAGCTCTTCATTATGTGCTTAATTATGTGTCGGTCAGACCATCGATCGTTGATGAAATTCGTAGATGGCAATGTGAAGCACTACAAGCTGAAAATCTCAAAGCCGAGCGTATTGTAGGGCAAATTTCTTTATTAGCCGACAACTCTCTTGGGTTGAAGACTTATAAGGAGCGAATTTGGATTCCGAAGTTAGGCGGGCTTCATGAGATTTTGTTGCAAGAAGCGCACAATTCCAGATACTCATATCATCCCGGTAGTACCAAAATGTACCGAGACTTGAAAGCAGAATATTGGCGGCCAGGATTAAAACGTGATGTCGGAAGTTATGTGGAGAAATGTTTGGTGTGTCTGCAAGTCAAAGCTGAGCACCAGAAGCCCTATGGTAGTATGCAGCCACTTCCAGTCCCGGAATGGAAGTGGTATCATATTACTATGGATTTTGTTACTAAGTTGCCAAAGACTTTGCGCCAGCATGACAGTATCTGGGTAATAGTCGATCGCCTCACAAAGACAGCTCACTTCATTCCCATTCGAGAGACTTATTCTCTGGAGCGGTTAGCTCAAATCTATATCAACGAGATCGTTTCACGCCACGGCATTCCTAAGTCAATTGTATCAGATCGTGATTCTCGCTTTACTTCTCGTTTCTGGGATAGTTTCCAACAAACATTGGGTACTCGAATTAAAATGAGTACGGTGTATCACCCGCAAACCGATGGTCAAAGTGAGCGCACCATTCAGACTCTTGAAGATCTTTTGCGAGCATGTATTATCGATTTTGGTGGTTGTTGGGATACTCACCTGTCATTGGTTGAGTTTACCTACAATAACAGTTATCACTCATCAATTGGGATGCCTCCTTTTGAAGCCTTGTATGGTCGGAAGTGTTTGACTCCGACTTGTTGGCAAGAAGCAGGAGAGAAGCCATTGTCCGGACCCGAGATTCTTCAGTTAACTCATGATAAGATCAAGTTAATCCGAGATCGACTTAAAGCAGCTCAAGATCGGCAGAAAGTTTATTCAGATAAGAAGCACAGGCCAGTTGACTTTAAAGTAGATGATTATGTGATGTTGAAAGTTTCCCCGTGGAAAGGAGTACTTCGTTTTGGAAGACGGGGAAAATTAAAACCTCGATACATTGGACCTTTCAAGATCCTTGAAAGAATCGGATCACAAGCCTACCGTTTGGAGTTGCCTGAAGAGTTAGCGGGAATTCATAATGTATTTTACGTTGGTTATCTACGAAAATGCCTTGTTGAACCAGATTCGGCAGTGCCAATGACTGACGTCCAAATTGACAATAAGCTGAGATATGTGGAGGAGCCCGAGTCAATTCAAGGTGAGAAAGTTAAGAAGCTTCGAAATAAAGAGATTGAGATGGTTCTTGTCAAATGGAAGCATCACCGTGGTGCACATCTTACATGGGAGACAAAGACCGAAATCATGGCTAAATATCCGGAGATGTTTACCTCGAAGTGATTCCGTGGGCGGAATCTTTTCAACGGGGGAGGAATTGTAACATCCGACATTTTAGGTACCCTTTTATATTATTTAAAATTTCCTATTAATTTTTTTTAATAAATAGTATCTTACGAAGTGAATATCTCCTAAGACTATGAAACAACTAAATAAATAATAGTCGTGCATTAGAGAGTTGTACATTATGGATCGATAGTAAAGAAGAATATGAGCATGCTAGTAAATAAATTAGTGAGGATATGGTAATGAAAATGTATTAATTTTGTGGCTAAATTATATTAAAAATAAAATTTTAGTGGCTCAAATAATAGGGTGCAAGAGTTTAGGGGCTAAATTGCAATTTTTAGAAATTAAAATCAGATTTTTTTTTTTTTGGAAAATTCTTGATTGGCCTAGAGATTTCATCACACCTCTATATATGCTTCTTCCTCCTCTTCACCCACGTTTCTTGGAGACTAAGAAGAAGCTCAACAAAAATCTGAAATCTTGGAGAAGGAAAAGAGTCTTAGGGGTAAGTGTTTCAACTCTAACATTCTCCTTCTTGATGTATCATCTTCTTCATTATGATTTGCATTCATCAATGGAAGAACTAGGTTTTTGACCAACCAATGAAAAGAGTAAAACTTGATCACTGAATACGAATCAATCAAGCTTGTGAGTGTTATTTACAACTTTTGTATGTGTATTGAAGGATTCCATTGCAAGAATTATAAGAAACTTGAATAACTCAAGTGGGTTAATGGTGATTTCAACCTAGGCTTGTAGAAATCAAATGATGGTTAAATGATGCTAAAATGTTGTTATAATAACTCCTTGTATCTTAAAAATTCAATATTTATCGTTATTTATTGAGCTTGGATCATCAAACATGGTAGAATATGAAATTTGGGGAGTTGGGGAAATTTGATGCTGAAAAAGGAGGAAACCAGGCTCTGTCTGAGAGCGACTCGCCGAGTCGATTAGGCGACTCGACGAGTCAAATAGTTCTGTCCAAAAAATTCATATTTTGATTCAAGGGCTCTTGCTTTGGTTTTAGGCCACTAAAACTCTTCTAAATTAAGGGTTTAAAATATTATAAAGTCAAATTGGGATTAGGAATCTTGTAAGGCTTCAAAATGATGTATGAGCTTTCTTGAAGGAACCGAAATGGAGTATATTTGCTACTCGAGTGTGGAGACGTGTTGCTAAGGCCTAAAATCATCAAACACTAACTAAATCATGATAGATGATTATTTTAACCTATAGACCAAGTTGAGATGGGTTCTAATTCATATCAAGGGACTTAGGTGCTTACTTAGAAGTCCATAAAAAGTATGTAAAAGTTAGTTTAGGAGGATGTTCTTACATTTACTCATCATTAACATGCTTGGTGATCATATGTATGTTTAGGTATCATATAGCTAACTTCGGCGATCTTGGAGCTTGTTGCGAGGCTTACACTAACTCTATGACCATATATTGTGTTGGCTTGTTATTGACGGGATCTTTTATGCATTGATTGTGAGTACTAGTATTAATTTTGTACCTCATACATGATGATAATTGCTTATCTCCCTTAATTATGTCACTTGTTTCATGTTCATGCTTCATGTTATTTAAACTATGATCATCATGCTTATTCATTTACCTTGATTGATTCATATGGTATTTACTAACATGTACATGTGCTTATAATTGATTATGATATAGTACATTACTGTGTGTGATGTACATTATAGCCATACTACCGATGATCTCGGAGTATGATGCCGTACTTCATTGTTGGCGGGAGTACGATGCCGGGTACTGCGGGCCCCGATGATTTTTGGTGCTACACACTCCCTGGAAGTACACATAGTGTGTAGTGTTGTCGTGACACTATCAAGAGTCTGCCTCTTGATATGTCTCATCTCCTTTGATATCTCTTATATAATATGTTTTATGGTGATGATTCTTGCATTGTAGGTATATTAATTCGGTTAGCTATTGTATGTGGTACATTATTGATCTAGTCACTCACTAAGCATTATTGCTTAACCATTTCGTTGATTTACACTTTTCAGGAGTAGAAGGAAAAGGGAAAGAAAAGGTTTAATCGAGCAAAGTTTGAAGTAGGAGGCAGTGATCAAGATAGTCGCTTTTGGTACATTTAATTATGCCTTATTTTGGGGAGGGAGTAGATCACCCTTGTGTTATAGTTCATCATGACTTTATATATTTAAGCTTGATGAAGGTTGATGTGCTCAATCCCATTATTTGCAATGTACTTGGGTCATCAAAGTCTGATATGGTGACGTTAGAACTTGTGTATTCTGGGCGATGGTCTCATTTACATACTGTTAGTTAGATCCATGGGCGTATAAGCGCATAAATTATTGATATTACGAATAGGTCATGCCAAATTTTCGTTAGAAATATTGATTATTAATACTGTTATTTTTAATTAGAGTTTGGTGTTACATTAAAATTCAAAAAATTAAGGTTGATTTGGAACAATGTGATTGGTTAAATTCAGAAAATTAAGGTTGCTGATTTGGCGTAATATAATTTGTTAATATTCAGAAAATAATGGGATAACATCATCGGCAATCCTATCAATACTAACAAACCTGGATAAAATAATGGGATATTTATTTACGTATACAAATTACAATTAAACATTAATTATTCAAAATTATTATTTTTATAGTTTTATAAAATAAATATGAATAGTTGATTTTTCTAAAATTTTCATTTATATATATATATATATATATATATATATATATATATATATATATATATATATATATTAATATATAGATTAAAAATTTTAGTTTATAGATAAAACAATATTTTATATTTTATTATAATAAACAAAATTTTATGAAATGTATTTTATATATCTTTTGTTTACTTTTTTAAAATTGTAATAATTTTATATAATGTTTATTTATGTTAAATAAATTATAAGCAAATGGAAAAAAAATTTATTAAATATATAGATAAGTATGGATGGGATAACATTTACATTTAGATTTAAATTTTATTGATGATTCAGTTTAATAAACATATAAAATACGACATATAAACATATCAAAGTAGTTTTTTAATCAGCATATATTATAAAATAGGTAAACATATGACATTTATTATTTAAAAAAAATTATATACTAGCTTACTTTTTTTACTACGAGCCATTTTTATCGTCCCGTCCGTTGGTTCAAAGTTGTGTCATCCCTAATTCAAACCACAGAAAAAACATCGCATTGATATACATTTTTTTTTTACATTTAAAGCTTCTCATTATTTTGTGTTGTTTATGTATTAATGTTTCAAAATTAACACATGTTTTAATATTTTTTTCAGTATACCATGAAGAACAATGAAAATCTCTGTTAATAATGAAACGATAATGTTTTAAATAAATCTTTAGCCAATGAGATATGTCATTTGCCGTTTATATTGTTCAATGTGATTTTATTAAGATTTATTAAATTTTTTTATGATAACTGCTTTTGTTTGATAACATTTTATTAATTTGTTTAAATAAATTGTTATTATAAAATTATATTAGACGATATTGTAAGTAATACTTTGCAAATACGTGTTTGTATATTAGTTGATGGAAAATGATGGGTTTTTATTTTATTGTAAATTAGTATTATTTTTTTCTATATACTTCATTCTTATACACGATTTTTTAACAGTCTTTTAATCAACTCACATGTATTAAACTAGATATGTATAGACTTCAAAAGTAATTATGTGTAATATTTTTTTTAAACTAAAATCAGTCTTTTGATCAACTCGCGTGTATTAAACTAGATATGTATAGACTTCAAGTATAATTATGTGTAATATTAATATTCATGATTAATATAAGTAACATTTTCTTCGCAAACGACGTATAGTTTTCTTTAAAAAAAATAAATTTTTGTTGTGTCATAGATTAATTATATATACCAATGGGGTTTAGCCCATTTGGTATGAGAGGTGACATGTAAGTGTTGGGTCACGGGTTCTACTTCCGTCAAAGACAAGTTGGAATTTAGGCAGTGGAAATAACTTATGAAGTCCCAATTTGGAACAAAAGGGTAGTTTAAGAATCGGAGTATGTTAATTTGTCATCCAAAAAAATTAATTATAAATATTAATTTCATCACACAGCACCCGAGCAACGCACAGGTATTCAGCTAGTTATTTAGTGATGAACGATAAATTTTTTCATATTTTTATCGTAACGATAATTTTGAAACGAAGGATATAATATGACTTTGGTACTCTGTCTAATTACATTCAATTCGTCTAGTTCCATCTCTCCATATCATGCATATATTTCTAAACATTTATAACTTCAATTTTAAAATTCGAGTTAGTTTGAAGCATGTATGTTTAATATTTATCATTACAGATATCACAAGCAACGCAAGAGTACGTATATTTGTGGTTGTAAATCACCACAAACACATATAGTCTATACTCGACAAACACATTTGTCTTTCGCGAGAGCGTTCAAACTCCACAAAACGATTTTATCGCACGCTCATCCGTATAAATTGGATTTTTAGCAAAAAAGTCTATGAACTTGAAATGATCAAATGCGATGAATCCTGGTGGGTGATCATCATCAACAAGTTCTTCAGGTATTTCTACGATTCCGTGCTTGAATGAGAATAAAGCGATCGAGTACCTATCTTCTGTTCCTTTCATGATCACACGATGATGAAGAGATTTCAATCTTCCATTACTCCAAGCCTAATATGGCAAAAAGAAAGAAATTGGACCAAGTAAAGATGAGAAAATAGTTTTCGATAAGTTCATTCTTCAACTTTGAAATTTGATTTCGGCTCATTGGCTTCGAAACATCAGATTTATTAACCATAACATGTTCTTTTTCCCAAAATATAAGGAATATATGAGCATAACTTGAGAAGGAAATATATAATTTTACCATAAATGCATCTGTTGCCATGACCACAAAAGATGATGGAAGGAACTCGACTGTCACCCATTCATCCTTGATTCGAACCTCCAATCCGTCCACTTGATTTTGAGTAAGTATGCTTAGAAAGTGCTTGTCGGTATGAATCGTAGATCCCAGATTGCTATCGTCCACTTTCACTCGCGTGTATTTATTTAGTCTGAGAAGAAAAGCCATAGATTCGTTGAACGATTCATAGTATTTGTCAACGCCATAGCTTTCGAAAACCATCTTCCTCACCATGTTTTCTAGTTCTACAACTAGATTTGCATAGGAATGAATAGCTTTACTGAAATTAAAACGTGGTAAATAATCAATAGTTATATACGATGGATTAATCCCGATCAATCTTATATTAGTATGTTGATTATGTAAAGTATGTAAAGTATGATGTATGAATTGTAAATTATAGTAAGTAGAATGACCTATTTAGTATTTAGGAATACTTGAAGGGTTGCACCTTTTCATGAAGGTTGTGACTTTTCATGAAGGGGTACCACGAAGAGTTGCGACTATTCAACGCACCCTTTAGATTATTATATATAGGTCCAATGTAATCATTTGTAAGTGTGATTTCAAAGATTGTTAATAAAGTTCATATTTTTGTAAGTAAAACCTGTGTATTTGAGTGTAAGAATCCCAACAATTGGTATCAGAGCGAAGGATTTTTCGATCCTAAATCGATCATCATATACCGTAAGGAACAGGAAGAGTACGCAACAGTCTAAGAAATTCACAAGGACGATTGTGTTTTCAGAAACATCGTCAGTAAGAGTAAGCAATTGACGAACGGGGCGGCCGAACACAGAGTTCTACCACCAAACCGGCATCAATCCATCAAAGTAAGACTTCTGTTTTCAAAATTTTTGAACAGAATTGGAAGAGAGCAGTAAGGCAGATTTCATCAGTTCACAGTAAGTCCGATTCGAGACCAGCAAGTAAGAACGTCACAGTAAGAAAATCCCACACAGAACCGACGCAAACAAACAAGCAGTAAGCCTCATCGCAATTTCAGATAAAGTAAACCCTAGAAATCGGATAGCATAGATAGAAAAGCCAAAATCAGAAAGAATAAACCTGATTTTGAAGCCAACCGTAAGAAACAACCCACGGTCAGAAGCCACCAACCGTCGCCAAACCATCACCGCACAACCGCCAAACGCAAACCACCACCAGATACCATCAAGCGCTGGTTAGGTATAAAGCAACAGAAGGGTTAATTGCTATCGATTCACAGAAAGGAGATTGCACCGATTGAAAGATTCAACAAAGGGGTTGCAGCGATTAGGAACCATCGCAACTATTCAAGAAGATTGTACCGATTCAAGAGAGAAAGTAAGGACGTAGCATCGCATCGGTTCACAGAAACGGTAGCAGTGAAAAAAAGAATTTTTTGTTTGGTAAGGCAGCAGATAAGGCCCAAACAGAAAACAGAAAGTAAGGGGAGTGGTCTCAGCCCAAAACTCAGATAAGGCCCAAGCAGGAAGAAAATTAAATAAAGCCCAAATAGGTTTTGTTTTCTTTTCAATTTTATATATATTATCATTATTATTATTATTATTATTATTATTATTATTATTATTATTATTATTATTATTATTATTATTATTATTATTATTTTCATTATTATTTTAGACAATAGATTTTTAATTTATTTAAGAAAATAGATTAAAAATTTAAAAATTAGTCCGTTACAATTTTTCGTTAAAAACGTAGAATTGTTTAATTGTTTAAAATAATAATTGTGGTTAGTATAAAAATAATAATAATAATAATAAAAAGTAAGTAAGGAAGTAAGTAAGAAACCAAGGAGTTACAAAAATCCGTGTAACACCAAATTTGGAGTAAGTTCAGTACGAGTACGTTAGACAACCGTGACCGGCCAGTTTGTCTAAAACCCGAAACTTAGTGTTGTAAGAAACCTTAGTGTTTCTAAGTAAGTAAGAAAACAACCCAGTGTTTCACAGTAAGTAAGTAAGAGAAAAACCTTAGAGTTTTTCAAGAAATCCTAGTGTTTCCAATTAAGTAAAGAAAAAATCATAGTGTTTTTTCAGAAACCTAGCATTTCCCAATAAGAAGTAAGAGAAAATCACCGTGTTTTCAGACACCTAGCGTTTTCCAGTAAGAAGTAAGAGAAAACCACCGTGTTTTCAGAAACCTAGAGTTTCCCAGTAAGTAAGAGAAAAACCGTTGTGTTTTTTCAGAAACCTTAGAGTTTCCCCAGTAAGCAAGTACGTGAAAATCATAGTAAGAGAAACCATCGTGTTTCAAAACAAGTATAAAGTAAGAAGTAAGGTTGGTCACATTCAGTGATCACGGGAAAGTAAGTAAGTAAGCATTAAAATCTTAAATTTCAAAACTATGGCAAAAGGAGAAGCATCTACTCAAATACGTGATCAAAATGTAACACTTCAATGCCCGAAACTAGATGAAACAAATTATACTACCTGGGCAATCATAATGGAAACAATATTAAAAGCATATGATCTTTGGGAAACACTTGATGCCACAAAAGATATAGATGAAAGAAAGATGCACACAACAAAAGCAATGATACTAACAACTTTGCCACAAGAGATTTTAATGCAAGTTTCACAGTATGCAAGTGCGAAAGAAGTATGGGAGTCTATCAAAGTACGATACATGGGAGAAAACCGAGTTCAACAAGCACGCCTACAAACTTTAAGGAGCGAATTGGAGGTTTTAAAAATGAAGAATAACGAGACAGTGAGCAACTTTGCAGGAAGATTAGGAAGCATAAGAGGCAAGATAAGAAGTCTTGGTTCGAATCTTAAAGACAAAGTACTCGTAAGAAAGCTACTGAACTCAGTCCCAAAGAAGTTTCTACCGATCGTAGCATCAATTGAACAATACTCGGATGTTAATAGCATGTCATTTGAAGAAGCAACATGAAGAATAATAACTTTTGAAGAACGCCTTAAAAGTCAAGATGAACCACAAGAATCACTAGTACAAAATATGTCTTCCGTCACGTTAAAAAACCGTGGCCATAGACCTTTGGCCACAGTTTTATTTTTCATTCAAATCGTGACCAAAGGTCGCATCACTTTTGGTACCTTATGGCTACATTTAATATTCGTGACTAAATCACATGTAAAACCGTGGCCATAGCATAAAACCGTGGCTATATGGTAACAATTTCTATATAGTTGTGGTCTATATTTTTTAGTAACCGTGACCATAAAATACTTTTAGTCACAATTTATTTTAACACCATGACAGTTGGATACATTCAGACACACATAAACAATTAATCAGTGACGTTAACATTCTTACAGACACGTATAAACAAATAAACTGTGGCCACCTGGTATATTTAAAGTTGCACAAATATTTAATCGTGACCATTGGATAAATTTATACACACATAATCAGTTAAATCGTAAGTATTTGAGATATTTAAACACACCACATGAATGAAACCGTGACAATTGGTAATATTTTAACTCACATAAACTATTAAGTGGTGTGACCATTGGTACATTTAGACATGCATAAACAATTAAACCGTGACCGTAGGATACACTTATACACACATAATTTATTAAAATGTGACGATTGGTTGCAATTGGACATACATAAAGTATTAAACCGTGACAATTGATACATTTTGACACACAAAAATAATTATACCGTGACCATACATTATTTTAGTCACATAATAATTCGTTTATTCATGACAATTGCTTACTTTTAGACACATATAATAAACAATACCGTGACCATAAAGTATTTATAGTTACTTATTTAATCCTAAAGTCGTGGCAATTGGTAACTTTTAGACACATACAACGATACAATCTGTGACCATTAAATACTTTTTTAAACGACAAACTATCCTACTCCTACTCCTACTCCTAAACTACTCATTTACCACAAGACTTACTTTCACCACCTAAATATCAACTTGTCTCCGACGGGAGTCGAACCCGTGACCTCTCACTTGTATCTCCACCCTCTTACCGCCAGGCCAAAGGCCCTTTGGTGACCATCAAATACTTGTTGTCACATTATATTTCTTTTAAAATCACTATTGTTCCTTTTAGACACGTGTAAACAATTAAACCGTGACAATAAAGTAGTTATAGCCACATTTTTCTTAAACTGTGACAATTAATAACCTTTAACCACACAAAACTAACTAAATTGTGACCATAAAGTAGTTATAGCCACATTTTGCTGCTTTTATTATGACAATTAATAACATTTAGCAACTGATAAAAAAATAAGTCGTGACCATAAACTACTTGTAGTCACGATATTTTTTCTTTTATCATGGTTAATGTTTAGTTTTTGACACACATAACACAATTAACCATGACCACAAAATACTCATATTAACAAGTTTTTTTTTAACTATGACAATCGATAACCTTTAACCACACAAAACAAAATAAATTGTGACTATAAAATACTTATAAATACATTTTTGTTCTTTTATCATGGTTAATGTTTAGTTTCAGACACAATAATATATTAAACTGTGACGATAAAATACTTATAGGGACATTTTTTTTCACTTAAACCATGACCACCGATTACTTTTAGTCACACAAACCAATTCTTCGTGTGACCATAAAGTTTTTCTTTTATCATGAAAACTATTACTTTTACACACTAATAAGAAATAAACTAAACCATGATCATTAGAAAAATATAGTCACAACATTTTTTTGTCATGGCTATTGTTTATTTTTAGTTACATAAAAACAATAAACCGTCACCTTTAAATATTAATAGTCACAAATTTGCTTAATCCGTGACAAAAAAACCCCTTATATTGATTTTTTTTTAATGTGAGATTGATACCTTTTAGTCGCAAAACAAACTAAATCGTGACTTTAATGTACTTATAATCATATCTTTTTCATTTTACTATTACTATTGTTTACATTTAGACACACATAAAAACTTAATCTGTCACCTTTAAATATTAATAGTCACATGCTTGTGTGTCTTAAACTGTGACCTAAACATAATTATGGTGATATGTTTTTTTTTCTTAAACCGTGATCATTATATATAAGAAATTAAATCGTGACAAAAATAATACTTAGTCACATTTTTCTCTTTCATCATGAATATAAAATACTTTTACACACACATAAGAAACTAAACCGTGACTATAAAGTACTTATAGTCATAATAATTTTCTTATTTCATGACAATTGTTTACTTTTGGACACACTTAATGAACTCAATCATGACCATTAAACACTTATAGTCACAATATTTTTCTTTTACCATACGTGGCTAATGAACTCCACCCTTTGGTCACACAAAGCGATTTCGTGACCATATAAGTTAGCCTTTTATCACAGTTTATTCATGTGACTAATTCCACCATATAATTTAGACTCATACAATTAGACTTCAGGGTGTCCCTTTGGTCACCGAAAGAGATTTCCGTGACCATATACATATTTATCGTCACAGTTAATAACCATCACAAGATTATTATAGACATCAAAATGACATTTGGTAACAATGTGGCAACCGTGACAAGTCTTTGTCACGATCCTTATGTTAAACCGTGGCTTAAGGTTTGAATGTGATTTGCAATGGTCACAGTTAATGAGATAAACTATGGCTATCATAATAATACAAGATCATATATGACCCTTTAGTCACGTCAATAACAAAAACTGTGGCTAGGCAGTTTGGACAAAACCGTGACCATATGTCATTTTTGTACTAGTGAATATCACCAAGGAAACCTTCTAATGGCAACTACAAGAGTTCAACACCAAGGAAAAGGTCGAGGAAGAA
>JAANYP010002217.1:761677-764177 GCA_020465985.1 Centrapalus pauciflorus | reverse complement strand
TTTTCTAACGTATGTAGAGAGCTACTGGGAACTACCCTATTGTTTTTTTCTTATAGAAAAACTGTTGAACACCTATCTCTGACACATCTCTACAACCACTCCTAACTTTAATATGTTATATGGAAAAGATTCCTTATTTTTATAGATTTTCCAAAATGTAATTTTCTTACTTAATTTAGTAAAGGTAGTCGACGCACCCTTTGGTATGTCGGTAAATTACATGACACATTGAGTATATTTGACAAAACTAGTTGGAGCTTCGAGCTGAAGCTTTTAGTAATTGGAGCTTTCGGAGCTGTAACGCTTTCAAAAGGTTAAAGTTTTTTGTATTTTATAAATATGTTTGGTAAAAGTAACTGTAGTGCAGCTTCTATCTATCTATATTAATAAAAGAAAACAATTCAGGACACATGACGCTTCCTCATTTCATTAAACTTTTATTTTCCCGCATTTTTTCCATAATTAAATATTCCATTTACTAATTTATCTATTGTTAATAATAGAAAAATCTGTTTTGAATACTTACCTATTTAAGTCATGAAATTCAATAAAGGAAACACATTAAAATTTTAAATAATTCAATATAGATTTTAAAATTCTTTTAGTAGAAAATTTTTTCATAAGTAAGTTTGTATTTTATTTTAGAGTTTACTACGAAAAAATTAACAAGTTTTTACGATTTTTGTATTTTAATCTCTCCATGTTATTTTTTTTAAAAAAAATCCACAAGTTAATTTTTTTATTGGTTTTGTGAAATTTGTCTATTAGATTCAGGTTATAATTGGTAAACTGAGTTTTTAAAGACTAAAAAATCGGGGTTTATAGTCAAATTTCACTAAACGAAAAAAATTAACTTGAGAATTTTTCTGAAAAAAATAATATGGAGGGATGAAAACACAAAAAAAAAATGAAAACACATTGGTTTTTTTCCATAATAAATCTTTAATTTTATATTAAACTTTTTAAAAACATATATAGTTATTAAAGATACCCATGTTTACATGGGTAAATAAGCTAGTACTGTATAAAATAAGAAAACCACTTTGAGTTTCTAGACCATTGAATGGAAAGAAATCAATGGTCCAGATTAATGACAACTCATAATTATTTATGAAATGTCACTTACACCCTTAATTAAAATCAAGAATTATACATATGCCATTTTTTTTAATTTATTTTCCATATTTACTACCTTAACTTAATTACAATAAATTTTGATTTTAATTTTTTTATTAATGATTTAGTATTAAATTAATATTTACCTAAAATAAATATGTCATTATTATCATTAATGATCATAGTTAAATTCAAATGTAAAAGTTTGAATTTAAATGTAGAAGTGTAGTAAATAGAGAAACAAAATTTATAATTTAAATGATAAAACTTCAATTGTGAATATGATAAATTTTGATTGTTGATTTTCAGATATTCCATTTTTATATTTTATCATTTTCAAAATATATACACATTCACATAATTGAAGTTTTTGTATCTTACATTGATATTTCATATTTGAAGCTAATAAAAATTAAAAGAAACATTTTTTTTGCAAACACATACGTTAGTATATGGTGTGTAAAGATGACATTACTACTGCATAATGGCTGATTTCATAAAACACTTGAGGGTCACACCATGAGCACAACTGAGCAGATGCAATTAAACTATTGACTAAATAATATTGGATATTGTTTATGACACGAAATGATCATTGAGATTAAATTAATTAATGGATGATTAATTATATCTCAAAGTACGGGGACTATAAGTGCAATATTGGATATTGTAGTGATTTAATTGTCATTGGATGATAATTAAATAATTATCTAGTCTTTTATTTATTATTGGATATTAAGTAAATATTGATTTATTTAAATTAGAGTTATCATCTATTATTAGATAATTGGATAGATAATTATAAACAAATAAATAAGAGATAATTATAAATAATTATCTAGTCATTTATATATTATTAGATAATATATAAAAGATAAATATTATTTAACAGATATATAATTATAGAGATAATTATATAAGGTTTAAATAATAAGATAATTATTAAGTTATATATTATATTATTATATTAGAGTTTGATTAAAACTAAAACTCTTAATTAATTAATTATATATATATATATATATATATATATATATATATATATATATATATATATATATATATATATATATATAGATTCAGGTTCAAGTGAGTACCACCTCTAATGCAGCGCACCAGAAGGTACCACCCTTAAAAATAATTTTTTTGAAAAAAATTTTCATGAACATGTTCTACTTAACATTACACAGATCATATGTGAATTTCACGCAAATCCGAACACTTTAAGTGCATGAAAACACACATCACATAAATGCATGTTTACATGTCTTCAAAATTATGTAAGTGTGTGTTCACATCATTTTTTAGGAGCTAGGAGATGTGAATGTATGTGAAATTTACATACGATCTTCATAATGTTAATTAAAATATGTTTATGAAAAAA